>CM053793.1:282119590-282282090 GCA_028749045.1 Cupressus sempervirens | reverse complement strand
TTAAGGGGAAAAATAAAATAAGACAAAAGAATACTAGGAGATTGAATATATATACAATAAAAATAATTAAATTAAATTTAGAAACTAAGAACTAATTTCAATAAAAGCATATTAAGTTTCAAAATATAATATATTAATTAAATATCCTATAGAATTTGAAATGGAATATTAAAATTTCTCACTCCACTTCATCATCATTCAATGGGCCTTTCAGTGCCCAAAAAAAGAAAGGAAATTGTTGGCACTCATTCTTGTGGGTGAGAAAAATAAGCCTCTTTCGTAATCTATCATTTTGGCTAGTTTAGATTTTACAATAACTAAAATAAATATAATATTTTATCATTTTATCATCAAAAGTCAGTTGAAATTTTGGGAAGAGTTTTTCAAGGAATCAACTAAAAGAAAATATGAACCTCTGTCAATGTAGGAGCCATGAAATCTATGAATGTAGAATTATGACAATTGTTTGTTTATGTGGTAGGGATTTTATGCATGGGGCATATTTGGAGGCTTTCTTGACTGAATATTGTTTAAAATTATGCATGATAACTTTTTCTATTTCCCCTACAATAGAGTCACCAATTATTTGGTGTAGAGTAATGTAGATGAATTTTGACAACTAATACAAATTTTCATGAACTTTTAATCAAGTGATTTTAACATTCTTGATTGTTTTAGTTTATTAGATGTGGATTCCAGTTTAGTTGAAGTGTAAAGAAGAATGGTCATTGCGATCATTGGTTGAGGTGCACCTGAGGAAGAAGTTCAAAGAATCAAAGATATATTTATTATTATTTGGTTGCTCAATCTTGATTGTTACTATTTTCTACTCATTTCTTCTCTAACTTCTATCAAACTTTTTGTGCTCACAATATTGGATTTCATCTCTTCAAGTATAGTAGGTGAAAGTAAATGGAGTGACCATTAAATGGTAATTGTGCTCTACATTTTTTTATTAGAGGAAACATTCTATTTTGTCAAAATATTAGGTCAAGGATATAGATTTCCTTTTTATACTTTTTTTATGTATACCTATTGTGGTATCCCTATGTAAAGAGGATGTTATAAGCTACATCAGTTTTTCTTTCATCAATTCAGTCTGATGCTTGTGTTTTTGTAATGAATAGCTTATACAATGTTTTTTAGACACCATTAAATTTAATTTGAGCTAAGCTTGAAGAGACATTTAGTTGAATTGTTATAAAATTAATATAAAATATACTTCCCTACAAAATGGAGGTTAATTTAACTATAGAAATAAGTAAAATTATATTTAGAGTGAAGAAAATGCCAACAGATTTTAGAAAACCAATCTACTACCTTGGATTTGTAATTTTTCAACTTTATTAATGCATTCACATTTGTTAAATTGGTATCTAAATATTCAATTTCTTGTCCATTAGTTTCTTTATTTGGCAACATAATTATCATGATGTCACAATGTATTTGTAGAAAGTGAAGCCATCACTCTTAAGTGAAAAGAGGAAATAACAAGTCATAACAAGGTCAATTGAAATCATTTTTTCTACATAATCAATCCAACCAAAGCAATCTCACTTGTCCCAATCTAGTTAGCCAATATAGATTTGGAAAGATGCAAGTCATTAACCATGTCAAAATTTTATAATTATGTTGTAGCTAAAACCCAAATTTCTAAGATGCCCAATTTGGAAAACGTATCAAGTGAAGTCGAGGATTTTTTTCCCTTTTATCACTAGTAAAATTGGCCTCTATTTTTAACAAAAAAAAAGGTCAAATTCTCTACCCAAATTGGTTGAATGATCCACAAATGGCCTTGTTAGTATTTTTCCCATCAAACTTTTGTAGAATCCTTGTTTAGGTCAAAATTTTGATGCAAGTCCTCATTGAAATCATCCACCAACATTTGGCCATTGTGGTCATTGAAATTTCCACCAATTTTTATCGAAAAGGCTTGCCCATTCAACCAAGATGCCAAACCCACAGTGGTGCCCTTATCAGTGTATTGGTTGGACGTTTAACTATGAATTCTCAAAATTTTGAGTACAATTGGTTGAATGTTTGACCAAGTTTTGTTAGGTTTTGACCAAGATTGGTTGAAAGTTTGAAGAATATAGAAGGTTTAAAAATAATACCTAAAGATAAATATCTAGAATAATCACCAATGAAATCCTAAGAGGTGAATAGTCTGAATATTTATCTTTAGGTGTTACTTTTCATTCTTAATACCCAATCCATGAGAATATAGTCCATATTTGACTGTGGAACAACTTGGGGCTAGAGAGAATGTAAGCTATCTTAGGGTGATGGGGTCAGAGTTACAACATAATGTGAAGTTGAATTTAGATATGGTAAAGATAGATATTCAGAAGTTTGATAAGAATTTAAGGCATCTAGAATTATTCTATGGCAATACACCAAAAGGAGGAGTGGCTTCAAAAAGAGATTGCATGGCATAAACATCAACTAGACAACATAGAGGATATTATGGTAGCACTAGATAGAATCTAGGAAAGTGTTACGGTAGGTACTCTAACATTGGGCTGACTTGCAAGTATCTTTGAGAATTTATAATCTGAATATTGGGAGGACTACAAGTTGTGGAATTTTTTATGTATTTCATCATTATTTTCTTTTTCATTTCCTATAAGAGTGTTTCAAGGTTGGGAACCACTTCAACATCCTTTGCATGGTTTAGAGGTAATGTCATTGTGGTAGGGGCTTCCACAAGGGAGTGAGCCTCATGATTATGGCATTTACATTGAAGGAGAACTTGCTTCTTCAACTCCTTACACTCAACCCTTCACTAAATTTATTCTTACTATAGTGAGAATAGCTGCTCTGAATTCCTGGGAGCGAAGGGACCATAAACCTATGATATATTTTCTAGAGATATGGGAGAATTTACTACCATCTTTAGTACTTCATAACATTATGGATCATATAGTGATGCCCAAATTAATAAAAACAATAGATAATTGGGATCCCTATAGGGAGACAATGCCAATACATGCATGGTTACATCCTCGGCTTCCAGTGTTGGGCCAACATATGGATCCTTTATATCCAATCATTCTTTATAAGTTGGGGAACATGCTTCATGCTTGGCATGCAAGTGGTGCATCTACATATGCAATTTTATCACCTTGGAAAACTTTATTTGATCTTGTTGGTTGGAAACTGGTGATTGTTTATTTTATTGTACCTAATCTGAAGACAAATCTACAAAAATTTGTAATCAACCCAGCTAAAAAGTAACTAGACCAATTTAACTAGGTTATGGCTTAGGCATTTGCTATTCCCATTTACTAGAACACTTATTAGAATTCTTTGGAGTAATAATATCATGAAGTTCGAGCCTTTTGATGTCAACCCATTATTTTAGGATACCCAAAATGGTAGTAAGTGTCAAGAAACATTGAAATGAACCCAACTAGTAAACAAAATACTTTGTTCCAATTATGCTCACAATGGCTACAAATGTCCCACTTGAATTTGTGATACCTACCCAACATAGATACGAAGAATAAGATTGTTGTCACGAACGAATCCAATTAATAAGAAATCAATCCATTGCCTTCAAACTTGACGATAAAAAAGGGATCAACCATCATACCATGAATATCTCATGCATATTGTGGTGCTATAGCCTGATTATACAACAAAAAAAGAAGAATCCAAATATTCTAAAAGTGATTTTTCTAAGTAGATAAAATCATGATATCATTATTCAAGTTTCTTAAAGAAATTGACACACACTAAATTCAAATAAAGGAGTACTTTTAAATATTCAAATATAAGTTAGAACTTGTCATATGGTGGTATGGACTTTTGAGTACTTTTATGTATAAAATAGTTAGTGGAGCTCTCTATTTCAGAAAACTAAAAATAGTCATAAGATTTGAAGGCATGGAGTTTTATGAATGCTCAAAATTTTGTGAAAATCTAATCAATAAAATGTCTACTAATATTTTTTATGGAATCCAACAAATTGGCTAATCTATTTTTTTAAATAGTATGAATCAACCAAACCCATTGCAAAAGTGGTAGATTGATGGTAAACATGGTATTGGGAGATGAGATAGAATTTGGGAAAAAAATATTATTTTAAATTGTCACACTTCAAGGTTTTTACTTGAAAATCTTATGACTACATAAGCAATTTAGTTATGACCATATTGACAGAATAGCCATATTGAACCAAAAAATTTGAAACAACATCAACACCATACCCTATGACTATCATTGTCCCCCATGGAATAACACTAAACCACGTAGCTTGCTTCAAATTTAAATTAAATATCTATATGCAAAGATGAAAGTGACTTTATCATATCTATGCTTGAATTTAAATGTAGTGAAAATTTTAGCAAGAATGAACTAAAACTATATTAATGGCCCTCTCATGATTTTGGTTTGACATATTATTGATTAAAATTGTTTCAAAAAAAGGGTATGCATTGCGATAGAAGAAAGCTTACAATTTTGAAATAAATTGGCATCTGAAAGAGAAGAACAAAATAACCCTAGAGACAATAGAAGAAAAAAATATTAGACATAAAAATATTTACTTTTGATGTTCAAGTAAAGATATCCTTTTGTATACATCTTATCCAATTACTTATAACATTTGCAACTATTATCTACCATGTTGATAACTTTGAAAATAGCTGACGAAAAGGAAGCACCCTTTGAGTAGTCTGGACAACAAACTTTTGAGTAGACACTAGAGAATACTCAATTCTATCATGAATAAGAAATTTTTTTGATTTTGATATTCTAGGATAAAATTGATTAGGATCATTATAAATATTTGAAATATATATATATATTGAGAGAAAAATAAAATCTAGCGCTCCAAACAAAAGGAAAGGTCCATAAATTCTAGCTTGTGACATCAATATTGGAGAAACAAGTAAGATTATCACATTACCTTGATGAAATCTAGAAATTGAAAGGCTTACTATTATAGCCTATTTCATTATAGGAAACCACCTTGAATAACAAGAAAAAATCTAACATATTGAAGTTATCTTGAGCACCTATAGTTGAATAGTGAAAAAAAAAAAGGCAGGACATGTTGACTAAATATGTGGGTAAATGTAACTTAATACAATATGATGAAGACAACATTACATTGATAATGAAAAGGAATTTAATTAATTTAGCATAGTGATTTTTTGAATTCTTGCCTTGAAATTGTGGTGTTCAAATAGCAAAAGCCTACACTTTTAGTAGTGCCAAATAGTTGGATCCAATCTCATTTATTTTCTAATCTCATTTAGAAAAGTTGAGTATTGGCCCTTCTAGTTTTTTATTTGATAGTTGATTAACAATGACATATTAAAAATTGACTTATGAAAAAGACTTAGAATGACTAAAATTGGTTAAATAATGAAGGTATGTTAGTTTGGGCTTCACTTAGTTTTGAGAATACTTTAATATTCTCTACTTAACAAGGCCAACCACATGAAGGTAGAAGCTCATATACCCTCACCCCCCTCCCCCTACCATCAATGTAAATTCCCTATTAACATCTAATTACATACTTGATTCATTTATTCATCCATTTATAAACTATAACATTCAATCAATACAATCACATAACATTCATTAATATAATATAAAACTAATTAATACGAAACATTAATAAAGAAGTCATTAACACATTAAAATAGTCATTATCATTACATAAATTCAATATTAATACACAACGTTCATTTATAATTACTTAAAATAACATTTTTTCATTATTCAACAAAGTTTATCAAACAATGTTTATTAAAGAACATTTAAAAAAACCATTTCTCTTTTTTGTTTTTCTTAAATTTCTTAAGGAAAAGGATGATAGGAGCATTAATATATTCCTCATTCTTCACCTCTTGTGATTTTAATGTCAAATTATGATGCTTCTTCCTTCTTTGAGGGGCACAAGGCTAGTGCAATAAAGGGGGGTCTCCTATAATAACAAGTAAATGGGTTAAATCTACATACTTTTTTAATTGTACTGTAAAAAACTATTTCATTAACCAATAGAACATAACATGCATTTTTCATTACCTAACATTGTGACATCATGTACAATAACATTTTGATCATCTGCCACCTCAATATGTTGAACTCTTGGAACAAGCTCCACTCGTTCATCATGATCTTCAACATACTCTAAAATATTCAAAAAAAAGGCTACACGTATAGAAATTACAATCGACGATGTTTAATTCTATTGATAATTAAATAATTTATTTCCAATAGAAAATTAGTATCTCCACCCTTGTAATTCACATCATGGCCTTTGTCATGCATAGGTTTTGTGATAAGATTTGAAGGTTGTAGTGAAATGTCATGTGCATTGTTATCTTTATTTCATATATAAAACAAAAATAGTCAATTTATGTTGGAAATTAACACCAAACATGAAATTTCTCAACTATTCAATTTGACTTTCTTTTCATTTGACCAATTTACCTATATCTTATTTGGTGCACTAGATTCTTTGATATGGCTTTTGGATTCTTAGCTTTAGTGTGCAACCATGAATTTATAGCCTTCCTTCAAGGAAATTTTTTGGTGTTCATTCATGGGCTCTACATTGAATTCCATGCCATTTTTTTTTTTCTTAATATCACAAGCTTTTCATGTATAATTTGATTAAACAATATCATTTGGAACCTTATAAAAAAAAAATCAATATGAGATTCCATTACTTCTACTCACAAGTCAAGAGTGAAGTTTCATATAGCCACTAGAGACAAGTTAGTGTTGGCCAACATTTAGTACTCTCTCTTTTGTAGCTTTTGATGTATCCTATAGTCTATGAATTTTTTTAAACATGTTAGATTATATATTTACAAAGATCACTAATTAGTGCATGATAACATTCTACTTAATACTATCATGACATACCTTCTTTTGCCCTCTTTTGGTTCAATTCCTTTACCTTGTAGCCTTTTCTCTTTTACATCTTCTATTATTTCATTCTACTCCATGGGTGGAATCGTAGGAGGACACTCATACTTTGGATGATCCTTTAGAGCCTTATATATTGGTCCCCTATATTCTTTATATGTTTGGATGCTCTTTTAAGAAGTAGGGCATTGCCAAAAAATGTTTTTTCCAAAGAGCTCCCTTAGAGATGTAATGAGCTGATTTTTTAATTCTTGGCCTTGTTCATTCCACCTTTTTTGAAAAAACAAAATTGTTAGAAACATAACTGTATTATAGTAGAAAAAATAGAAGAAAATAAAAATTTTGTACCGATGATGTGAAGCTAAGTACCTTTTACGTTGTTGGAATTCTTTAGAATATTTGGGGGGGGGGGGGGGGGGGGGTGAATTAGTTATCCAAGGTCCAGATGTATAAATAAAAAATTTCATAGCTTAGTGAACCCATAAAACATTCTTACCCATGCATGCATCTGTTATGATTATGCAATCCTTAAAACTTGTAAGTTATTGTCCAATCAACTTTGCAAAAATGTAAAGCATGAAACATAACAGATTTATCAACACACTTGAAAAAATGATTTTTGTGGAAACCCAATTTGGAAAAACCCACCAGTAACATGCTACTTGTGTTCACTCTTCTAAAGTGATGCCCTGTAAAAGGCCAACCCTGTTAAAGGTTTTAATACACACTGTTAAATGTGGCATATTTAAAGGATTTCAATCACCCTGTTAGAAGTGAGCCTTGTTAGAGGACTTTAGGAAATTCACTTGGAATGCCACCTGGTTAAAGGATTTAAAAATGATAGTTAGATCAACCTTAATCCAAAGGATTTACCCTAGACTATCAAAATTGTTAACGAGTAATAGTAGAGCTTTTATCTAATATAACTTACAACTTTTCTTGTAGATTACAAATCTCTATTTAGTCCTCCATTCTTCTTGGATTTCATAATTTGTAGTACTAATAGCTTGTTCACCCCTCAAGCATTTATCCATAATCCTTCTTTCTTAACATGGCATTGTAGATTGTTCTCTTTAGTCACTTGATGAAGCAAAACCCTTAACTTCTTCTACTCCTAAGGTTCTCACACATGACTCTTTTGCTTCACAACTATACATTCCTATAGATAGGAAATTAGGATATTTTCCCACTCATTTTCCATCACCCAATTTAGGGTTTAGATTGATTTGGTAGGATACAATGTATCTACCCCATATCTTGTATCTCTTCTAGAAACTTCTCCTAGAATCCATTTGAATTTTCCTAAAATTGGTTTACATCAATTTTTATGCCACCAGATCATAGACCTTATCTTTCTCCTTTTTCACAAGTTTCAAGAAAACAAAACTTATCAGCTTAGATTAGGAAAATCTTCAATCTTTAACATAATACAATAGCTTAGCATTATCATCCTTTTGATGCTCGACACACACTGTGTTTCTCAACATCAACTATAAAATCACTTGACATCAACTAAAGTTTATCGATTGTCGACATCCACCAAACTTCACTCTACATCCACTAGAATTTTCCTTTGCTTCACTCCACCTGACTTTCTGCTTGGCTTGTATTAACTTTTCTCGGCACCTACTATCCACTTGGTCAAGCTTGGTAGACAAACTTTGTGTAACTTGTTCTTCCAAACTTTCTAAGTGTAGCTAGTATTTCTAAACTTAAGTAGATTATCAATTCATCATGTCATGGCTATCTTAGCTAATCCTTGTACTTCATTACATAATTATAACTCAATCTTTCCTCTAGGTGTTATTGTTATATCTTATTGCTCAAATCCTCTTCATCAATCAACTAAGTGCTAGTACTTGAATCTCATAAGTAGTTGTCTTACCAGAAAATAATAGGTTTTACATCAGTGACAAAACAATGATTAAAAAATATAATTTTCTTCAACAATCTCCCTCTTTCAATAATCTCTCTCAGCAATGATCTTTTCAATCAGATTTCAACAATCTCGCTATTTGGCATTGATGGAAAACCAAACTAATCAACTAAGTCAATCAAATGAAGAAGACTTTGTTCAACCAAACTAACTAAGTTAAAATACTAAGGCAATACCAAAGAGAAAACTTGTATCAAAATTTCTCCCTCTATCAGCAACTTCCATCTTCTGACTAGGTTACAAAACTCTTTCTTATAATTCCCTCTAAGATTAATAAATCTGGCTCTCTAATCAATGTCTCTCTCTTTTTTCTGAGTTGACTCTTGATATCTTTCTCTAATATACTTGATTAGTAAATCTCTCCCTCTTTGACAAAAATACCAAAGACATATACTAAAAACTTGTCATCATTTTTTTAAAAAATATGTAGATATAAGATTTTGTCATTTCTTCAGTTTCTCCCTCTATCACCTTTCTTGTGATTGATTTGAAGTTTTATCTCTGTGATTACTTTAGGAAACTCCTAAAGTAAGATCCACTTCATCAATTTGTAACATATGAATATCAACTTATTTGATGTAGGGCACTTCTTCTATTGCTTAGATAGCCTTAGATAGGTGTATTATTGTGGTTTCAAAATGTACACCCCTTTCAATTAGAAATGGGGACCCCCTACTTTATTTTTCTTTGGCTTTTTAGATCCTTAATTTGGGGTCTAAGTCTTTTTCTAGTGTTTTTGGTTAGATCCTAATCCCAGTTTAGAAAACCCAAAATTTGAAAATCATCATTAGAGAGGATAAGTCATTTTTTATAAAAAAAAGAAAAAATAACACACCAGTGCACCTCCCCAGGTGTGCTAGTGCACCAAAATTCAAAGGAAAGTACACCTTTATACTCCTCATGCATTAGAAATGATATGTGAGATGCGCACCTAGTGCACCCCATAAGCTGTGCTGGTTCACATTCTCATATATTAAACCACTGATGAGGACAAAGGCACACCTAGCACACCTCCAAGGTGCACCTAGTGCATTCTTTTTTTTTGCATTCCAAGGGTAAAATTAGGTTCTTAAGGTGTTCTCGACACCTAGGGTTTTTGGTTTATTTCTTTTCATTATTAAGATTTTTCTTAATTAAGTATTTTCAACTCTCTAGATTAATGTTTGTGTTTTTGTGTAGATAAAAGGGTATCCTCAACTTGTTGGGGTTATAACTTTTGACCTAGGGCTCAGAATTTAAAATCGTTTACATTATTGGAAAGAAGAACTAAAAATCTAATTTTAATCCCTACTACAGTGAGCCTTTAGCTACCCAATTTTAGAGACTAATGAAAGTTTCAACTTAAAATTTTGAGCAGAAGACCTCTAAAAAAGCTAGTTAAGAGGACCTAGAAAAACTTGTGAAAAATATGGAAAATTTTAAACATTTGATTAATTTGGATGATTCGGTCTCTGACCAAGAAGGATTAGGTAGTTGGAGAGAAGATAAAGATCAAAGATATAGAGGATGGATATGTGAACTAGAATAGGTTCTTCATCTTATGCATCCATTAACGACAAGATTTAGCTTAGGTGCCTTGGGATTTTAGATTGAAGAAGCAAAAGGAGTTCAAGTTTATGAAAGAGATTGGCTATAAAGAGGGAATAAATCATAAAAAATGAGCAAAGTATATACACAAAAAGTGATCTAAAACCCCATTTGAGCATAAACCAGAAACTATTTTCAAAGTTGACAACTTTGATTTTTTTGGTGATGCTATCGAGGTGCATAGGTGTGCATTTTTAGGAGGTGCGCATTTTCAGTAGGTGCACATTTTGGAGGTGCACAACTCCATAGGTCCACAGGTGCACATGTTTGAAAAAGTTCCACTGATAGTTAATTGCCAGTTCCAAAAATAAAGCTTTCCATGCATCAGAAATGCATTCTGATGGCAGTTTAACTCCTACAAATGCCCTGTGAAGGATTAGCTTCCATTTTTGGCACTTCTAGACACTTCCACTTCAAATTAGAACTTTATCTCTTCTCTCTTCTCTCATATTTCTTTGTTTTAAACATGTAAAGGCTTATGCATCCAACAAATGAATATAAAATGGATGGAGTCCTACTAAGCACCAATTAGATAGTTAGTTTGTATATAATTAATCTTTTTTATTGTTGCATGAAGATATCTCTCACTCTGAATAGATATTGAGGAGATGATTTCTTATAAATATTCCATTGTAATATGTAATGAAGACCACCATTATTATGCAATAAAATTATGCTTTTGGTGTTCACATTTGGAGTGTAGTCATTCTTGCCTGAATGTGTCATTATTTTGTGAATTTTGTCAATGAGATTGTGATTGAGCCAAAGGTTTATTGAGTTTATTTTTCTTATGCAATCTTTTAGTTCTAGTGTTTGCTATAGGTTTATGAATTTCACTAACATATCTAACTCGAGAAGAGATCATCAAATTGTGCCTACATAACTTTTTGTCTCAGATGAGCGCACTTTTCGTGGCCTTGTGATTTGATGAAAGGTGAAATATCATATGATTGTTAAAGTTTCTCATGAATGATTACATCAGTGGATTATAGGAAGCATTGCTCCTATTTTCATTGGTTTCCTACTAATTTCTTTGAAAGTTTAACTTGCAGCATGTTGTTTTCTTAGGATTTCAATTTCAAGTTATTTCAATTTCATGTTATTTTTTTTTCAGTTTCGTTATTTTTTCTTTGCTAACCCCTTGTTAGAATAGGAACTCATTTTAGTTGCATTGTTAGAATTGCATTCATTGAAAAACCAGAAAATACAAAAATATTGTTCTTTTGTGTGTGATTTTGAGATAGCAAACAAGTTTACTTCATTCTAAGATTATAATCAAAACTAGCAAAGGCCTCCTCATGAACAATCACATTTATCTTCAATTGAGTGGATTTTGGTGTGTCACAAGACAAATACTGAACCTTTGAGTTGATCTCAAAAAGATTAGCTTTTCAAGAGAGGAATTACGCAATAGATTCCTTTCATTGACCTCATGCATAAAAACCACCCAATAGAAGTGGTGCTAGAAGAAGGGACCACACTTTTGATTCTCAAAAAAGAAGTGGAAAATTTGCCAAAGTTTCAAAATTCTGTACTTTCCACAAAAATTTGTGCTTCCCACAATTTTAGAAATTTTTTTGAGTTTTTGAGAAATTTAGGTGTGTAGGTTCGTAGCTATGCAGGTCCACAGGTGTGCAAAATTATATGGTGCACTATTTTGAGAAAGCGTGCATCTTCAGAGGTGCACTTTTCTAGAACAAACTCAAGTTCCTACATCTCAGTCACTTTCATAAGCATCAGAGTGATAAAGGTATACTAAGAACTCCACCCATTCACAGTACACATCCTAGCATCATCATTTTCTTTGCATTCTACTTCACACATACCCATCATTATGTGCCATGTCTTTCTTCAATGCCCAAAGTTCTGCTTTGAATCTAACTAGTCCATTGCATGACTTACCCAAAAATCCTGAAAAGTTTTTCCCATTGTTCATCTATGGAGAATCGTGAATAGCAGGAGATCATATTGAAATTTTAAAGGAGATTTGCAATCAAAACCAGATTTAGCATATGGATGTGGTATGCAACCTTTTCCCTTACACTTTGGGGGAAACATAATTCAACTAGTACCTCAATCTTCCACCATCATCAATAAGGGATTGGAACTCTTTTGAGATCAAGTTTCTAGAACTATTCAAGATCTATATTGATCTAGCTATCCTACATCACCAGTTCATCTCAATTAAGAGGGATCCTCATGAGACTATTTCATAGTTTAGTCATCACTTCTATAGGATGTATCAAAGAATAGAGTTTACTTATGTTATACAACAAGAGGGTGCAATCTAGGTCTATTTTGGAACAATGGATTCATTAACTTTTATTTTTCTAAGAAGGCTCCCACCCAAAGACATTGATACCATTGAAAAGGTCTTCAAAGAGGTTGTTACATTCATGAATCAAGTTACTACTACTCCAATGCCAACAATTACATATTTAGGGTATGAGTCCCAAAAGGTAGTTACATCCACTATAGAAAAAAGCAATATGGCTAGAGAGTTTAAGGCCATGAAGGAGATGATGTCTCTTTTATCTAGTGAACTTGTGAGAATAAAGTTGAATTCCTAAAGAAACCAAGGCAATCATCCAAGACAACTTTCTACCTAGAACAATTATTCTCAAAATTAGAGTGAAAATTTTAGCCTTTACAGTAATATCAACAATGAGAATAATGGTATTAGAGGTATGAGACTAAGTGAAAATGGATATGGGTACAATGATGTTTCAGATCAGCCTCCCCAAATCATGGAGAAACAACCTTTATAGTTTAGTACAATGATGTTTGAATCATATGATAAATCTACAAGAGGACTAAATGATGAAGATGGTCAAGAGAAGTTTGTGTTCCCATTCAATGAAGAAATTCTTCCAAGTGTTGATGTTTCAATAAGTGTGGATATGCCAAGAAATTTTGAGGACACAAGAAATTTTGAAGTTCCAAAACTCCATGAAGTTACAAAAGGTGGTGAAAATGTAGAGGATCCCAAGGTTGGTGAGATTTTTGAATTAGAAAGTCGTCAAGGAGAAGATATCAATTCTTCCTATTGTGATATTGATTCCCCATTGAACAATGATAATATACCTTTATCAGAACAAAATTTTTCATTAGAAGAGATGGATAGAGTGCTCAATTTGGTCTCAAATTTGATTGAAGAAATGTCTATTTGTGGGTATTCTACACATATATCAAACCATGCAATAACTAAATCATGTAGAATCCATCCATTTGGGTTCCATTCAGAAAAAAATTGTCCTAATTTCTTGTTAGCTTGGGAGATCACAATGGAGGGAAAGTATGATTTTGAACATGTTTCTTTGGGATATGAGGCAAAAAACATCTTGATTGATGATATTGTTGAAGAGCTGATGATTTATTTTTCTAGTCCAAAGGAACCCAAAGTGTTTCCATGTATGCGTGAAGTTGTGTAACATGAGATAAGACCACCAAAAGGAGAGATTACAATGTCTAAATGTACCCCTATGGTGGGGGACTCGCTAGATCAGGTGATATTTTCCCATTATCCCTATCAGTTCAATGATTTTCAATTTGAATATGATGCTAAAGGTAAGAGAACTTGTTTCTAGATTAATCATGATCATGGAGAGTTGCCACAACTTTTGATTTTGTGTGATTTGTGCTTGGAATTTGAGCTAAGATTCTTCAAATTTTATTTTTTGGAGTACAAAGACAAATACACTTTTCTTAGGACTATATGGGGTGGTTCATTATTATTGCACATAATGAGAAATCTACTAACAACCACCCCACATTCTTATCATTCAAGGTTTTCTATAGATAAGTTTTTGCTTTTGATTTTTGTTTTTGTTTTTTTAATTTTTTTTATTAGTCTTTCATAGTCTTTCTAGTTAGGTGTTAGTTTTTGTTGAGTTGAGTCTTTTTGTTTGGGTTTCATTTCATTTTGTTTCTTTTTCTCTTTTAATTATGTTAGTTTGGGGGTTGGGTGCAATCAAGACTCATTTTTGATGCATTTCATAAATCACTCCTTGTAGTTTTGACTTTTAAGAAGAGTTATTTCTTTGTCAAAACATTTTAATGATTTTTTTTTTTTATACCAACTAAGGAATGGATGTTACTTGCAATAATAGGGGACTTTCAGTCTTGAATTTAGAATCACAAGTCAACAAGTTTTCAACAATTTACAAATTTAAATCGATCATCTCAAGTGTTGTCAAACCAAGGTTGAAAGTAGCAATGGATGGTCCAAACCCTACTCGTTCAAATAGAAGAGTCTTCTTGAAGGAATTTCTAAGATTTTTGTTTGGTGTGAGAGTTTCTAAAAAGTTCTTAAAAGAGGAACGCAAGGGATGATTCATAAAAGATTGAATTTGAGAAATGACACCAATGTCTTGGCCACATTTTCTAAGCGTGGTCAAGGTATAGAAAGAAAATTAAAAAAAGAAAGAAACAAAGGTGTTAAGAATGAATGATTTTACAAAGTTTGAGAAAGGTGATCCAATTATAGGGATATACACTCAAAACAAGCTATCGAATACCAAAGTATTGCTTCATCAAATAATCAAATGGTGACATTATGAGTTACATGGAGCAAGTATTCAAAGGGTTGCCAAGGGCTTCAAATAAAAAGTGACAACCTATTAAGAGCCCTTAGAACTGATTCTCTCATCTAGTTAGATGAAGGATCAATAAACAACTTTCTTGAAGATTCTTGATGAATAGATTGGATGGGGTGGAAGATTGTCTCCAAGATGTTGGAAATTTTTAATAAACTACATCCTAAGATGTTAGAGGAAATGGATACACTGAACACACACTAAACTTGGAGATTTAAGATTCTAAGGTTTTGACTGTAAAGAGATTCAAATGCACTTGGGATGTTCAGGATCTGGTTAGTGTTTGACACACATCAGAGGAATGTTTGTTGATGAAAAAATGCCTTTGTCATTTCTTCCTTTTTTTTGGGGCTATTTTTTGTGGATTTACAATGCACACCCCATTAAAATTAGAAATAGGGACTCCCTACTTTATTTTATTTTGGCTTTTCAGATCCCTAGTCTAGGGTCTGAGTCTTTTTCTAGTGTTTTTTGGTCAGATCCTAGTCCCAATTTGAAAAACCCAAAATCTAGAAATCATCATCGAAGAGGATAAGTCATTCTTTCCAAAAAAATAATTAAATAGCGCACCTCCCTAGGTGTGCTAGTGTGCCAAAATAGCACTTGTATTATCATAATAAAGTATCACTAGTTTTGTGATTTCTTTGTAACTAGTCTCTTGCCTAAGAAAAATACTCCACTGGTGTTTTTTCTATCATCAATGTTTCCAACCCAATCAACATTAGTGTACGCTTTCAATTCAAACTTTTCATTCTTCTTGTAGTATAGACCAAACTCTTCTATTCCTTTTAGATATCTCATTATTCTCTTTACACCCATTAAGTGATTCTCCCTAGGATTAGCAAATAATCTTGCAACTGTCCCTACAGATAATACAATGTTATGTCTGCTATGTACTACATATTGCAGTTTTCCAATCATAGACCTATATAATGTTTGATTCACTTCAGTTGAATCATCATTTTTTGACAACTTGTGTCCTATCACCATAGGTGTACTTACTAGTTTGGAATCTTCTAATCCAAAAGTTTTCAATATTTCTTTGACATAATTTGACTAAGTGATATATATACCATATTTCATCTGATAGAATTGCAAACCCACAAAAAAATTGATCTCTCTAAACATAGACATTTGAAATTCTTACTTCATTTGATTTGCAAAATTCTTACATTAAGCATCTTGACCTCCAAATATGATATCATCAACAAATATTTTAGATAACAGAGTACTTGTTCCTTTCTTTGTCTTTATGTATAGATTTTTGTTATCATTAGTCATTTCAAATCCAATCTTCACAAGATAAGTTTGAAGTCTCTCATACCATGCTCTTGGTGCTTGTTTCAAACCATATAGAGCTTTGTGCAGTCTACATACCATGTTCTTATTGTTATGATCAACAAAACCTTCTAGTTGTTCTATGTGAACTTCTTTTAATATGTCATTCAGAAATGCAGATTAAATGTTCATCTAATAAACACTGAAACCTTTGTATGCAGCATAAGCAAGCAGGGTTCTTACTTCTTCCATTGTAGCTACAGGGGAAAATGTCTCCCCATAGTTAATTCCTTCTTCTTGTGCATATCCCTTGCAAATAAATCTTGCTTTATTTCTTGTGACTTCACCATTCTCATCAAGCTTGTTTCTAAATACCCACTTGGTGCCAATCACAATTTTTGTCTTCTAGTCTAGGAACTAGACTCTAAGTTTTGTTCTTTTCTATTTATTCAATCTCTTCTTCCATGGCTTTATACCAGTCAACATCTTCTAATGCATCTTTCACTATTTTTGGTTCCTTCATGCTCAAAAAACATGATTCACTTTTCAATCTATTTCTTTTCATTGGCCTAACATCTTTATTTCCAATGATCTAATTAGTAGGATGATGTGTTTTGACATATTTGGATAATCTTGGCTCAGCTATTGTTTCTTCATTTTGTCTTCTAGCTTCAAAATGATTGTGTATATCTCTATCAAGTATCTTAGTATCTCCTTCATGTGTACTATATCTAGAATCAAAATGTGCATCTACTTCATTCTATAACTCGGCATCTAAATGCAGCTTGGTTCTTGAATGCAACTCAGCATTCACAAGACATGACTTGATAGTCACTACAACTTGTTGGTTTCCAACTTGATTTGCAACATTTTCTTTAGTAGGCATTCCTTCATAAAAGTATACAAATGATTTATATCCTTTTGGTTCTTTCATAGGTTTAGCATCATGTACTTCTATATATTTATCAAAATTCACATTTTCCCTTTTCACAATTTTGTTAGTTTTAGTATTCAAACACTTATAAGCTTTACTTCTTATGGAGTCGCCAAAGAATATACCTTCTTCACTTTTTGCATCAAGATTTTCATTCCTAACATCTTTAAGAATGTAACATTTGCTTCCAAATATCTTAAAGTATTTTACCTTGGGTGGATATCCATACCATAATTCAAAAGGTGTTGAATGAGTACCTTTCTTGATTTGTACATGGTTTAGGGTATAGATAGTTGTAATTATAGCTTCCCTCTAGTATTTCAAAACAACATTTTTCTCCATCATGAGTGTTCTAGCATAGTCCTTTATAGATCTATTTCTTCTTTCAACAATCCCATTTTATGGAATGGTTCAAGGTGTAGATGTCTATCTTTTGATTCCTCTATCATTACAGAACATCTCAAACTCATTTTATGTGAATTCTCCTCCTCTATCTGATCCCAAACATTTTAAACTCTTGTTTCTTTCTCAACTCTTTCTAAGTACCACTTAAAAATTTGAAAAGTATTAGATTTATATTTTAGAAACATAACTATCATCATCCTATAATAATCATCACCATTTAGCATTATGTACTTATCTCCCTAATAGCTCTACACTTCAATTGGTCCACACAAATTAGTATGAATAATATCTAGTATTTCTTTAGAGGTATAATATTTACTCACTTGTCTTTGTTATTTTTCCTAATTGACATTGTTTGCACATTGCATTTCAGGTTTCTTCAACTTAGGCAAACCTTTAACTTTCTTCATATTACTTATATTAACCAAGTTATCAAAATTAACATGACATAACCTCTTGTACCAAAGCCATACATCATCAAATTTTACAAGAAGACAAATAGCATCCTCTATATCAAGATAGAATAAATTACTTTTAGTTTGATCACTTTTCCCAATTAGTTTCCTATTTGTATCATATATCTTAGCAATCTTGTTGTCAAAATCAACCTTACATCCCAAATTATTTAGTTTTGACATAGTTAACAAGTTATAGTTTAATCCTTTAGTATAGTAAGCATTGTCATATAAAATCTTGTCTATGAGTTTGATAGAACCTTTTTTTTTTTATCAAGCATGTGCATCATTACCAAATCTTACGCTATTTCCATTATAATAATTTAAGATAATAAACTTACTTTTGTCTCTAGTCATATGATGTGAGCATCCACTATCAATGATCTATCTATCATTTTTGTTCACACAAGTCACAAGTGTAGTTGCCTCATCTTCATCAAATTCATCCTTCATTGCAATGTACACCACTTCATCATCATGTTCATTAGAATCATTTCCTTCAGCAATGTAGCATTTCTTACCTTTGTCTTTGTAATCCTTGTGGTCTTCATTTCTTCTACCTTTGTATTTATCACTAGCTCTGTGGTTCTTCTTCTCTAGACATCTAGCAACAATATGACCAATCTAATTACAATTGAAACAATTCATGGGTAACTTACCTTTGAACTTTCCTTTACCTCTATAGAATCCTTTTGCTAGTAGTTCTTCTAGTTGTTCAACATCTTCTTCATCTCTATTACTATCACTAGACACATGTTTTATCATTTTCTTCTTCTTCTTCTTCTTCTACTTCACTTCATCAGAGTCTTTCAATAACAATTTAGCTTTGAAAGAAGATTCAAGACTCTTGAGTTTATAATTATCATAATTAGATAGCTCAAAAGTAGTGAGTCTACCTACTAGACCTTCAAGGGTTAAATCATTACTTGGAATACATCTCAATTCTTGAATTACTAAAACTCTAATATCATAATTAGTTAGTAGTGTTCTTAAGACTTTACTTAGCACAATATCATCATCTATATGATCAGTAGCTCCTTTTATTGCACTAACAACTTCTTTTATTCTAGCATCATATTGAGCAATATTATCACCTTCTTCCATTCTCATATCATCAAACTTACCTCTGAGACTCTCAAATTTAGCTCTTTGCACATTTTTGTCTCCTCCATAGATAGTGTGTAGGGTATCCCACATTTTCTTTACAATGTCACAGCCTTTGATATCATCAAATTTGGCATAGCTTAAAGTAGAGGCAATCCCCAACATCGCTTGATTGTGTTCTTTCTTCTTGTTCATATCTTTAGCAATTAGCAGTCCAACTAGATCAACATGTTCCACTATAATGATATATTGTGCATTATCTCCAAGTCATCTGAGGTGTAGCTCCATCAAAATTTTCCATGCAAGAAAGTTATCTCTATTAAGCTTGGGTACATCTCTTTTTGACATCTTGATCTTTGTGCTTCTAGTACCTTGAAACTAGTCCATTTAAACAAATGGCTCTGATACCAATTGTTGGAATTCTTTAGAATAACTAAGGGGGGTGAATTAGTTATTCAAGGTCTAGATGTATAAATAAAACTTTTCACAACTTAGTGAACCCATAAAACATTCACACCCATGCATGCATCTGTTAAGATTACACAATCCTTAAAACTTGTAGGCTATTGTTAAATCAACTTTGCAAAAATGTAAAGCATGAAATATAAAAAATTCATCAACACACTTGACACAATAATTTATGTGGAAACCCAATTTGGAAAAAACCACCAGTAACTTGTTACCCTTTTTCACTCTTCTCAAGTGATGTCCTATGAAAGGCCAACCCTGTTAAAGGTTACATTACACACTATTAAATGTGACATAGTTAAAGGATTTAAATCACCCTATTAGAAGTGAGCCATGTTAGAGAAATTTATAAAATTCACTTAGAATGCCACCAAGTTAAAGAATTTAAAAATGACTTTTAGGTCAACCTTAATCCAAACAATTTACCCTAAACTAATACAATTATTTGAGAGTAACAATAGAGCTTTAATCTGATACAACTTATAACTTTTCTTGTAGATTATAGATATATGTTCAGTCCTCCATTTTGCTTGGCTTTCATACAATGTAGTTATGACAACTTGTTCACTATTCAAGCTATCATCCTTAAGCTCTTCTTCTCTTTCTAAGGTTCTTGCACATGAATCTTTTGATTCATGACTAGACATTCCTATCAATAGGAAATTAGAATAATTTTCTACTCATTTTCCATCATCCAATTTAGGGTTTGGATGGATTTGGTAGGATATAATGTATCTTCCTTGTATCTCTTTTAGAAACTTCTCCTAGAATCCATTTGAATTCACCTAAAAATGGTTTACATCAATTTCTATGCCACCAGCTCATCAACCTTATCTTCCTCTTGGTTCACAAATTTCAAGAAAACAAACTTTTCACCTTAGATTTGGCAAATCTTTGATCTTTAATATAATGAAATAGCTCGACATTATCATCATTCTGATGCTTGACACACACTGTGTTGTTCAACATAAACTATAAAATCATTCGACATCAACTAAAGTTTACTGGTACTTGGCATCAACTAAACTTCACTTAGCATCTACTAGAATTTGCTATTGCTTGGCTCCAACTAAATTTCTACTTGGCTTGTACTAACTTTGCTCAGCACCTTCTATCCACTTGGTCAAGCTTGGAAGACAAAATTTGTGTAACTTGTTCTTGTAAACTTTCTAAGTGTAGCCAACATTTTTAACCTTAAGTAGATTATCAATTCATCATGTCATCAATGTCTTAACTAATCCTTGTACTTCATTACATAATCATAACTCAACCTTTCCTCTAGGTGCTATTGTTACATCTTATTGATCAAATCCTCTTCATCAATCAACTAACTAATAGTACTTGAATCTTATAAGTAGTTGTCTTACCAACAAATAACAAGTTTGATATCAATGACAAAACAATGATTGAAACACATAATCTTCTTCAACAATCTCCCTCTTTCAATAATCTCTCTAAGTAATGACCTTTTCAATCAAATTTCAACTTACATATGTTAGGCCCAAATGGCTTCAATGTCATTTCAAAAAGAGTATTAGGAAAAACATCATTTCCTACAAAATAATTCATGGGATTATGAGTCCAAAATGAGTTATGTATAAGTAAATTGCAATTACAATGTAAATAATTACAATTTTAAAGCACTCAACAAAGCTTTGATACTTTTCATGAAAAGGCTGACCCCACAAATGAACCACTACTAGTAACACAGACTAATCTAGAAAATGGTTCAGCTTTAGTAGTAGTGGTCTTTGTTCTTGTATCAACTATAGGTGTATATACTAGTGCATAAAATAGGTCTATGAGTATAAAATGCACCCAACAAAAAAAATCATTACATGACTAGCACATAAAAAAATATATCAAAATAAGGTTTTACCAGTTGTAGTTGTTATAGATGAAGATGAATGCAAGCTCCTTGTTGTTGACATTGTAGTTGGTACTATTAGAGTGGTGATTGAAGGAGGCGTCTACACTTCATCATGAGTTGAAGAATACATTGTTAGCAAAGACATTTGTAATGGATAAATATCAAATGGGGTACTAGAAGCATCCCAAACATAAGCTGAGTCAATAATGCATGCAAAAGTTAAATTTAATGGTTTAAGGATTATTTACATGAAGGTTGTGCACTACAACCCTCACCATGTTGACAATGTTAAGAAAAACACATCATATTTTAGATCATGATTCATAAGATAGGATAAAATATAACCATTTATTTATCTTTTATTATTGTTTAAGATTAATTATTGCTTACCTTCATATAATTGACTCTACATATTAATTCATCTTTGAGTGCCTTTGTCTCCTCAGTTTTCTTTTGTTCTAGGACAAGGGTAAGAATTTATTTACTATATCTATTTATCATTAGAGTATCCATGAAGCTAGGGTCAATGCTACATGTGATGTAATCTAAAAATGCTAGCTCTAATTTAGATCACATTTGATCTGCTATCATTTCTTCTTTTCCCTATCAATAAATATAAAGTTGTGACATCAATATCAGTAACATTCTATCAAAATAACTTGAAATCCATAAAGAAAAGAACATAATAATATGACATTTGTTTCTATATAATTTTTATAATTACACTAATTAAGGTTTACCTTTGCTAAAGAAGGTCTATAAGGGACACCCCTACCTATGCCTTGTGGTGGATCCATGTCACCCTATGAAAAAGATTAGTAATTTTTAGCAATCAACAATGAAATGAAAGTAATAGACTTAACAATTCTTTTTTAATAAAACAATAGATTGTATATTGGAGTCAATATTAATTGGAGGAAATTAATTTAAAATATGTTATCATTACTAGTCCCATGATACTGAATTTTTCTGTATCTACACAATTAAACTTGTAATCTATCAGAAGTTGTTCCCCCACACTTATTGATTTTATTGCATATACAAGTAAATGATTTCCCTTGCGTACCTTAAATAGACAACTCAACTTCTTATTAGTTGACACAAGCTGAGAACTATTTATAAAACCTGCAATATTCCCTATTGCTTTTGTCCTTACATCAATATACATAGCAAGCCTTTGATTTTGATCATTTTATTTGCATTGTATATAATTTTTTGACAATGCATACCTACACATAATTTTTTTTTTGTATTGCACAATCCTTATAATTGTAACAAGGTCCTACATACTCCATCAACTTAACAATTTTATTATAACTAACCTTTATACCATCCATGGAAAATAAGCCCAAACCATGTAATGAAGATGGAGCTATGTGATATATCCTTTCATTGACAAAAAAATCAATGTTAACTAGAGGTAGTTCCTTGGGCACCCATTCTTTTTAAAGATGTGTGTACCTTAAGGGAATATTTCTATCGCCTTTGGTCTCATTATCATAAGAAAATGACCCCCCCTCAGAAAGAAAAAATTACATTCATTTATTGAATTTTCTTGTAATCTTTTGACATCTAGTTGATCTCCCTATTTTAGACCTACTAGATATCTCACTTTTGTCTTCTATTCTCACTTGATGAGGATAGATCAGACAAATAACTAATTGATGATACATATAATTCATCAAATGAGAGACATAGTAAGACTAAAGTTGATGTGGATGGTAAACAGTTGACAGACAAATAATAAATTGTATCTATAGGGTCTATTGACTTATACCTATCGATCCATGCCATTATGTATGATCTTGGTGAAAGGTGTTAAATTTATTGTAGATGTAAATCATTTATGTTAAGTTAGCTAAAAATTACATGATATGTATGCTAAAAATTACATAGAAGACAAAAACTACATGATGCATTCATCGAAATCATTGTATATTTTTTAATTCCTTACCTCTACTTTATGTGTGGTACCTATGCAAAATCATTATATATACTCCATGACATTAGAGTTTAAAATATAATAGCTTAATTATAAAAAATACAAGTAATAAAAATTTCTATGAAAAAGTCAATACCTCATATGTGATATTGATCATACCTTGGCATACAGCTCATTAATCATGTCACTAATCATCCTCTTCATCTATGTCATCATCATCATCACCATCATTGTACTTGTCCCCTTCAGCATCATCATCATCTTCATCACCATTATCATGACCATCATCATCATGACTATAATCACCTTAATAATCACCATCTTCATGATCATGATCATGATCATAATCATCATCATCACCATCATCATCAACATCATCACTAGCATCACAAAAATAATCATCATCTTCTTGTTGGAAATATTCAAGACTATGTTAGGTTACTGAGAGGGGAGGGGTGAATTAATAACCTTTAAAATGTTGTCAATTTCAGAACTTAATAGCAATCTACCAATTATCATCTATTTCATCATATTTGATCAAATTGTATGCATGAGAAACAAAAGACATAAAACATTCATAACACTTGAACACAATGATTAGGTGACCTAGAAACCTTCCAAATAGAAAGTAAAAGTGGGGTGGCTATGACACTCAAAAAAATTCAATATTATAGCATAAAGTTGGTTAGTTAAGGCTTACATTTATCACTTCTAATGATTTTCCCTATTAGGAGCAATTAGGACTGCTAGGTCCACCTTGTTAGAGGTTTTACAATCACATAGTGAAGTATGCACTTAGTAAAGAGATTTTAGAAAAGATTGTTAAGTCTACCTTGTTAAAGGATTTAGAGTGGTTCACCTATTAGGATGAAATATTAGTTCTCTGACTTACAACTAAATTGTTGATAGAGATTCTTTAAGGCACAGATCACCTTTTCGTGATGGATATGTCTCTACTATTCCTTTACTAATATGGCCTTACAATACACTCTTTATCTACTACTTGTTCACATTCACATTCTTACACACTTTACTTCATATATTCCACACCCTTGGATATGATACAATGTATTACATATATACCAATCCAATTTACATAATTACAAAGTCGGCCACCATACAAGTTAACACCAATATTACAAAGTCGGCCCATATGAAGACACTCGATTCTGGAGACTGACTTGGTGAAGTTCTGATACTTGGCATCCACTATCATTACTCAAAATTGTCATGAACTTGGTAGAAGTAGAAGCCTAGTCCATACTAATTACTTCAAAGTAGTTTTGAACTTGGTGTACACAAGTGACTGGGTAGATACTATGTAACTCCTCATAAACTAGATTACTTATTTACCAAGACTGCACTCCATAAATACTAACTTCACATTACATGAACTACTAGCATTGTATAAACTGTAGTGCTCGGTAACCATTGAAGTGCTTGGGTTAAATTGCTAGACTTCAATCTAATTGAATTCACTTGGTAATGACTGAAATTAGTCCAAAAGACTTGGTAACAACTATAGAGCTTGGTGGCTATTGAATTACATGGAAAACACTATAGACTATTCAATGAGCTTGGTAACTATATAGAATCTAAATAACTGTTGTCACTAATAAAAAACTTGACTAATATGTCAATGATCTCCCCCTTTGGCATTAGTAAAAAAAATACTTATCGGGCAAAACTTATATACATCACCATGTGATACTAGCTCAATAGGGTATATTGTTTTCAAGATTTTTTAAAAATTTATCTTTGTAAGTATATCTAGTATACTATATCTACAAATTTTCCTCTACTATGCACACTCTCTCCCTTTTCATGATTCTCTCCAATACAATATACATAGTGTCTCTCCATACATAGTATACTAAGTGCCTCTCCCCCCTTTTGACAATAATTTCAAAAGATTTATTCAAAATCTTATCTACATGAAGACACCAAAATGAGAAAGAAAATTAGAATGTAACTTAAGAATAAGTGCCAATGTTTTATCCCAATTATCTTACAAAATCTTGCATGTATGTAGAGCAACTTGCACTTCTATAGATAGTTGTATCATGTGATTTGCGATGGAGAAGTTATTGTCATGGATCAAGGTTTTTGAATAAACAATATGTTTCTGCATTGAATCCATGATAGGAAGGATTATATTCTAAATATCTATCAATGTAGATTGGATCCTTGCTTCTTCTCTCAACAACTCTACCTACATATTTGACTAAAATTTGATCTTCAAGTGACGTGTAGAGCTTGAAGTAGAGTCAAGTTGCAACTGTTGTGCACTAGCCTTTAGATGTTTATCAATCTTTGTTAGTTTTTTCTTTATCTCCTCTGTGAACTCAATAACTATCACACAACTTTCCAAAAAGTGATGTCACATTGGTGCAAGAGGTTTCAAGATTGGTCAAAATTGAGGAAAGCTCAACTTGATGGATAGAAATTTTCTCAAGAACTTTATTGTCAAATTTCTTTTTTTCTTTCTCAATTAACTTATCTTGACCACTAGTGTCCTCATTAAACTTTTGGACTACCTCTGCTAATTGCAAAAAAATAGGTTGAGAAGTATCAATCTCAATACCTATTGCCTTGGACAAAATATTCTTAGCATCATCTATAATTTTGTATTCTCTGTCTCTTTCTTCTCTTAGTTTCTTCTACCTTGCCTTTTTTGAAGAATATAACCAAACTCATGCATTTGATCTGTAGAAAGATTATGAATATGGGTAAGTGCACCAAGTTGTGGTGCCAAAAAGGTGATACCATTTTCTTTTTCTAACTTTCAATAGTGCGTACGCACTGTTAAAAAACTCCAATTATTATAAATGGGTTGAAAACCCCCAACCCATTCATTTTATCTTCATTTTCCAACTTCCCCTCCTCATAACACATATGTGATTTCAACAAATTGAAGGTTTTCATCACTTGCCTTGTCAATATGCCTCCTCACTATCAAAGTTTGAGATCACAAGCATGTTGTATGTTGTCTGACATTGTTTTTGTATTGTTTATATGTTTTTTGTATTGTTTTGTAGGTTTTTTTAGTTTTTCTTTAAATTTATTTATTTATTTAGATTTCAATTGATTTCTTATCAGGAAATGTGAATAATGAACTAGCGAATCCCCAAGAAGATCAAAACCAAAACTCTCCACAACACTTGAACAAAAAATTTCACAACCTACACCAATTGGAAGACCTCCTCTTGGCACACAAGAAAACATAATAAATAAAATAGAAAGAGGCAAAACTGAATTAGAAGCACTCAATGGTAGGTTGAAAGCTTGTGGACAAACCAATCTGATGAGAGCTCAATTAGCATCCTCCCTTGAGTCCATTAAGACCCACATAGCTTCTATTAGTGGTCAGTTAGATATTTGGTAGGTTAAGAGAGATGAACAAAAAATATATTATGCAAATAAATTATCATATCAAGATGTTAAAAAAATATATATACCAAAAGGGAGGATTTGTGCATTATTTAGAAAGCCTGGTGAAAAAGATACTATTAGAGAGACAACTAAATGGTTCCCCATCCATTGGTGCATACACAATGGTATTATAAATAATTTTTGGAATAGATGGTGGATGGTTTTTGATGCCCCTCCTTGCAATAATCATGAGGTCCCAATGTATTTCTTAAGGAAATTGTATTGTGAGTTTGTCCTTGGGGAGATCTCTAATTATTTTGATATATTAGACTCTTAGGGTAGAGGTGGGAGGTCAACATTTGAGAGGGATGGGGCATGTCATGACCCTAATATAGTTAGGGCACTTGTGGTCAAGCCACAGGGTGAGCATGTGACTATTCCTTTAGTTGTGAAGGAACATGTAGAAGCTAGCACTCTAGGGACTATTAGTGCTTTGACACAAACCCTCATTCATTGCACAAGTCCATTAGTTGAGGAGGAGCCTTTTGTACATCACGGTCACATGTGCACATCTTGCAGATCCATATGCACATTTGGTAGTCATGCTAGAGATGGTGCAAATGATGGGCTAGTGACTAATCAGCTCCTAAATGAGACATTTGGCATTGATACATAGGTAAATTACAATTATAATAAACTAATTTGATCACATTTCATATGTATGGTGAATGGCTAATTAATTAGCATGTATTGACATTGTTCAAAATTCAAAGTTAGAGTGTTGGCGAACTTAGTAGCGATCCCCAGACCCCATTTTTTGTCTCATCAATGAGTCTAAAGGTATGTATAAATTTAATCATTTAAATTAATACATATATTTATTAAGTAATCATATGAATGATTGAAAAAAAAATTTATGCATGTGCATCAATTCTTTACAAGACTATCAACATTCACTACAGACTTTGAGCTTAGATGTGATACGAGCTTTGTAGAGGTACATCAATTTCATGTTAATTTAATTCATTTGATTATATTTGTTTCATGTTTCATGTTACATGTAACGTGTATTGTATGATATGTAGCTCTTGACATCTGAGAATCCTCCTCATCTTTGGTAGTCTGTCAATCATGGAGTGGCTGGAGCTATGGCTAGTTCAAAACCATTGACTAAGGTATGAAAGAATTTTCTTGGTTTTAGTTGTTGTTTATAAGAATTAGTATCAAAATTTCTAATGTTATTTATAAGTGATTATATTGATTTAATTGTTGTAGGGTCTTGTTACACCCGATCATCCACGAGCCTTTGAGGTGGACTTACAGAGCGACTATATGATGGTGATAAGAAAATAATTAATTTTGTGTCTACATATATTTGATTTCAATGTATAATAATTATTGATTCATATCTACTTTTTTTGTATCAGCTCAAGTTAGAGAAGAGCCTCAATAAGAGGATGAGCGAGTGTGTGAGGAAGACCCCATCATCACCATCATCTCCCTCCACATGACGACTGAAGACCTCTAGAGATTTTTTTCCTTCCCATCATTGGAAGGAGAAGATATAGTTGATAGACATACATGTATAGGCATTAGCAGACATATATGTTGGATTTATGTCAGTGAACATATTTGATATACATTTGATGTATATATGACATTTTATATTTGATATATGACATTTATTTGATGCATGACATTATTGGTTATCATAATATATTATATTTTCCTTCATATGACACCCTTGGTACTCGTACCCATGTACCCAAGTACCAAGTACACGTATCCCAAGTACCAGGTGCTTCGTGAAGAGCATCATACCTAAGGACCTTGATTGAGATTTCAGATTATTTTTTTCAATTTTGTGTTTGTGTATCAACTCATTGTTTGTCAAGCTTAATTCAATACCTAATCAATTTGAAAATTTGATAGAATATTGATTAATAATAAACTTTATCATTGTTTGCGCATAAGTTTATCATTTCCAATATTTCATTGTCATATGATTTATGATCTTGTTCATGTTTAAAGTTTTCCTTCTTTGTTATTCGTTTATCAAGCTTAATTCAATGCCTAATCAGTTTGAAACTTTGATACAATATTGATCAACAATAAACTTTATCAGTGTTAAAGCTAGAAATTTATCATTTTCAATATGTCATTGTCATATGATTTATGATCTTCTTGTTCATGTTTAAACCTACCCTCTATTTTATGCATGTAAACATTTTTCATAAATTATTATTACAAACATATAACAAATCTAAAACTGAAAACAATACATTACATTTGCAAACTTTATCACTATTCTTGATTTGAAAAATTATTTTCATGACTCATAAATTCAGGTTTTCTATAAATATATAAGCATAATTAAAAATAACATTTGACATACCCAAGTACCCCCATCCCCTATTATAAAAAATAGTCGTACCTATACCCGTACCCATACCTATACCCCAAGTACCCCAAGTACCCCTGTCCTTGTGCAACCTTGTATATTATATGTGGATCTTGGTGTATTCTATACACCTATGTGGTCTATAGGATATATTACTACTTAGAACATCCCTTGACCTTGCTCAACCTCCTCACCAGGTTAACTAATCCAAACTTGCAGCATCACTCCCTTACTCTTCTAGGAACAGTATCCCTGCAAAGGTTTTATAGGTCTACTAGGGTACCATAGCACTCCCTAGTCCAACCAAGGTTTCCATGATGTCCTAAGGTGTTATTGTAACACTTTTACTATGCTTGAATGGATAACAACATGGGTTTGTACCCGATTTCAAGATTTCTTCACAAAAGGGCTACAAGGAGAGCCCTTAATTAGGCCTCCACTAGGATTTCTAGGGACAATATATCCTTTTTCTTAGAGTTTCAACACCTCTAACCTTAAGAAAAATTGATACACATGACCCATGCTCAAAGATTTTTAGGATCTTAGGGTGCATATAGGTCGTACAAAAAAAATAGCAAAATTGAGGGTTTGGTAGGCTTTTCTTGGCTACCTATTGTCCCCACTTTTAAGACACCTTACACACTTCATCAAGACTCCTCCTCCACAAGTTAGAAGCTCCTCATACTCCTGTTCAATTCCTCAAAATGGAAAATCTTCATTCTTCAATCTTTACTCTCAAGAGCTCTTTCTTTGCTAACAGTCCCTAACTCACCTAGGGCTTAGTCAACGAATTCTTTTCACTCACTTTCAAGGCCCTTGCTTGCATAATATAATACATTAGGGTTTGAACCTTTGAAATCTAAAAGACCTTGGAATTTTCACATTGGAGAAAAGACTTATAGTCCTTTCATGATAAACAACTCCAAAACTGGCTTTAGGTAGGTATCTTTGAAGAAATTTACAAAACCTTTCAAAACTTGGTCATAAACTATAACTAATGCATGGTAAATATAGAGGCTACAAGTATCTAATGTTTCTAAGCTATTACAAAGAACTTTCATATATCTATTGCTTGACCTCATTCAATTCATGTGTCCTGGCTTAAGGCTCTACTTTCATTGCATTAATATCCTTAAAAGTGTATTTAATATCCTTAAAAGTGTATTATGCTAGTGCTTTAAGATAATAAGATGCATCTCCCATGTTCATCTATTACAAACTACTTTCCTAAACCTTTTTGTTCTTTAACTTCTTGAATTTGACACTTTGTCTACTATACAAATAATCCTTCACATCACCAACAAGATAACAATGAACTTCATTGTTTTAACATCTTTTGGAATCATTTTGCTCATTTAGGCCATGAATTTTCAGCACCTATTGTCATCTTCTTTAACACTACTATTGCCATAATGTTATAATTATCACATTCTCCAAAGGGAAAACCTCACTATTTCAATTTCTTATCCTTAATGCTATGACAATTGCACAAATTTGGTCCTCTAGATTTGTTAGGTTCTTATTCATTAGATCACCATTTGTCATAACAATATAATAATATATTGATATATTATAGCCTTAAAATCACCATATATCACTAGTGCATTGACATGTACGCAAAAATATTTAAAAGCCTTTATTGAATTCTTAGTTCATGCTATGTGAAACTTGTAAATTTATTCCAATAGAGTTCAACATTGAAAAAATAGGTGTAGATAATAAGTTTTCTCAAACTACCATCCTACCACCACCTAAATGGCATTTGGAGCTCCTCTTCATAGCTTTAGAGCTATGATTTTTCCTTCATGGTTATCCCTTTATTAATTAACTCACAACTTTACAACTCATTGTAGTATTTGATTGTGAGTCATCTTGTACATATAGAACTAGGAGTTTTGTTACTTTTACAATAAATATAGATCCTTGAAACATTTTAATTTATTACTTCTACAATAAATAGTACTAAATATCTTCTATTCTATTACACATGATTACTAGATTTATTAAGATTGTTGTCTCACTATGTCTTATTATTTTTTAAATTCACTATCATATGATCCATTAAATTAGTTCTTATATACCTCCACCACAAAGGTTCTGCATGCTTTTTACCATATGACTGTAATCTATGTGATATAGTAGTAAACTAGCTTTTAAGAGGTTTTTTATTATACTTTAATCAATCATTGATCTCAATTGGATACCTCTATTCCATTTACACAGAACTACTACATAGGCTTCTCACATGTACTTTCTTTTTCACTTGTTTGGACTGAGCACTATTGTTGTGCTGAGTTGAAAGAAAAGTCAGAATGATTTTAAAGATTGTCATGATCATACTTTTCCACGTGACATTCTTTTACTTATTCCATCTACATAGAAAATGATTCTGCTTTCTTTAACCCTACCATAAAGCCCTAGAAATGAACACGAATATTAAGTTTAATACCATGTTATTGCTTTTATGGAAATTAGCATTTTGATAAAAATTTAAGAGTTTTTTAGAGATATTGATAGTTACACTACTACAAAGGTTTAAAAAGTTGTTCATCACACTCACTATTGTTGCCTTGAATATTTTCCTTTGATCTAATTCCTTTGTAATGCCTTTACCTTATGTATTGATTATCATTAATGTTGTTTTGACAATTATAGTAGCCTTTTATTTGAAACCCTTCATGAATATCATCTCCCCTAGTCTATGATGTACATCCCAACCAATCATTTCTTGAAATGTAACACTTTCCATAGTCTTTCTTATGGACATTTTGGTTCAGCATTGCTGAGAATGTTTGAGTGCTCAAAGGGATGAGATGAGATTGGGGCTAGTGTTTACCTAGCCACCTAGAGCTAATGGAATAGATAGTTTGATCTCATGATGAAATGTGAGAGAGATTTGATAGTTGGCAACTTTGTACTAGCCAACACTACAAGTTTCAGCATCACTCGAGATGACATCACAAAATAAAAATAGATTAAGATCTCCAAAAAGTGAGAGAGGTTATTGTAGGCCTTCGCAACACAGTCCTATAGGAACTAGAATTGCATCCATACCTCACACAAGCTCTGAGATATGCCCCATCAAATATCACTTCCCTATGGCATTTAGTGACAATTAGGGATAGTTTAGTTTGGCATGCTCGAGAATGTTTGACTGCTCTACGGGATAGGACAAAGTTGGGGATAGGGTTTATCCAGCCACCTGGAGCTAACAGAATAGATAGTTTGATCCTACAATGAAAGGTGAGAGAGATTTGGTAGTTAGCAACTTTGTACTAGCCAACACTACAAGTTTCAACATCACTTGAGATGGCATCAGAAAATCAAAACGGAGTAAGATCTCCAAAAGTTGAGAGAGGTTATTAAATGCCTATACAACACAGTCCTATACGAACTAGAATTGTATCCATACCTCACACAAGCTCTGAGATATGCCTCATCAAAGATTGCTGCACTATGACATTTAGTGACCCTTAGGGACATTTTAGTTTGGCATGCCCAAGAATTTTTAAGTCCTCAATAGGATGGGACAAAGTTGGGGATAGTGTTTACCCAGCCACTTAGAGCTAATAGAATAGACAGTTTGATCCCACGATGAAAGGTGAGAGAGATTTGGCAATTGACAACTTTGTAATGGCCAACATTACAAGTTTCATCATCACCTAAGATGGCATCACAAAATCAAAATGGAGTAAAATCTCCAAAAATAGAGAGAGATTATTGTAGGTCTCTACAACATGGTCCTAAGGGAACTAGAATCGTATCCATACCTCACACAAGCTTTGAGATATGCCCTATCAAAGATCATTGCCCTATGACATTTAGTGACCCTTAGGAATGTTTTAGTTTAGCATGTCTGAGAAGGTTTGAGCACTCAATGGGATGGGAAAATCTTGGGGATAGGGTTTACCTAGCCACACAAAGTTAATAAAATAGATACTTCGATCCCACAATGAAAGGTGAGAGAGATTTAACAGTTGGCAACTTTGTACTAGCCAACACTACAAGTTTCAACATCACTCAAGATGGCATTGCAAAATTAGAATTGAGTAAGATCTCTAGAAGGTGAGAAAGGTTATTGTAGGTCTCTGCAAAACAATCCTATAAGAACTAGAGTTGCATCCATACATCACACGAGCTCTGAGATATGCCCTCTCAAAGATCACTACCCTATGGCATTTAGTGACCCTTAGAAATGTTTGGTTCAGTGTGCCTGAGAATGTTTGAGTGCTCAAGGGGATCGGATGAGCTTGGGGATAGGATTTACCTAGCCACTCAAAGCTAATAGAATAAACAGTTTGATCCCATGATGAAAGGTGACATAGATTTGGCAATTGACAACTTTGTACTAGCCAACACTACAAGTTTCAGCATCACCTAAGATGGCATCACAAAATCAAAATGGAGTAAGATCTCTAAAAAGTGAGAGAGGTTATTGTAGCTCTCTATGACATGGTCTTATAGGAATTTGAATCACATCCATACCTCACATGAACTTTAAGATATGCCTCATCAAATATCATTGCCCTATGGCATTTAGTGACCCTTAAGGACATTTTGGTTTGGCATGCCCAAGAACATTTGAGAACCCAATGGGATGGGATGAGCTTTGGGATAGAGTATACTCAGCCACCTAGAGCTAACAATATAGACAATTTGATCCCATGACTAAAGGTGAGAGAGATTTGGCAGTTGGCAACTTTGTACTAGCCAACACTACAAGTTTCAGCATCACTTGAGATAGCATCACAAAATCAAAATGGAGTAAGATCTCCAAAAATTAAGAGAGGTTATTGTAGGTCTCTACAACATGGTCTAATAGGAACTAGAATTTCATTCATATCCGAAACAAGCTCCAAGATATGCCTTGTCTAAGATCATTGCCCTATGGCATTTTGTGACCCTTAAGGACATTTCAATTTGGCATGCTTGAAAAAATTTGAGTGCTCAACAGGATGGGACAAGCTTGGGGCTAGGGTTTACCTAACTTCCTAGAGCTAACAGAACAAACACTTTGATCCCATAACACTTTTTCCACTAAGTTACAAATTTGAGCAACTTTTACAACTTTCAACAATGCAACTTTACACAAAAAGTGCAGTTTTTACATTTTTCACTTGATTCCACTTCTATGACTTGGAAAAGGTTTGAAAACACTAAAATAACTTATTTCTAAATTCTCAACCCTTCATCAATTCCTAAACTCCTGCAATGTTGTCAGCATTATTGCAATTTTGCTTTGACAACTTTTGCAATTTTTTTCAATTTTTGACATCTTAACTCCTAGATGCCTAAAAATTAACCTAATGACCCTAAGGACTTTTATAACCTTCTAAGAAACATAAAAATTATTTTTTCCTTGAAAAATCACCTATACAGCTCATTTTTTACCACTTGGTTGAATTTGGAACTCTGCCTTATAATGGCACCTAGAGTCCAATTGACCTTACATCTTGGGTCTTATTATATCATATTATAACCTTATTTCAAATTCACAATTAGGATGAAAATTGTCTATTTTTCTTGGTGCCCTACACTAATGATCATCCAATTGGATAAGTTTGGAGTGCTTGGGTGCATGAAAATGCATTAAATTTTGGCATAGGGAACCAGGAAAAATTGGTACAGATCCTGGTTGGAAATTAGGTACAAGATTAAAAAATATTATAATAAGACTCAAGATGTAAGATCAATTGGACTTTCGGTGTCAATTATAAACCTAAGTGCCAAATAGAACTAAGGGGTAAAAAATGTGAAAAATAGTTAACTTTTCAAGAAAAAAGGGATTTTCATATTTCCTAGATGATTTTAGAGGTCCTTAGAATCATAAGGTTAAGTTTCAAGTGTTTAAGAGGTCAAATGTGAAATTTTGCAAAAAATTGCAAAAGTTGTCAAGCAAAATTGCAAAAGTGCTAACAACTTTGCAATTTTGTTGGTTAAACATGTAAAAGTTGCAACCACCATTTGAAATGTGGCTATAGCCATTGGGATGGACATATATATGTATGAGATGACAATAAAGACCTAAAGTGGTGTTGGTTGTATGGATTTGAAGAGTTTTCGAGCAATAAAACCTAATTTTTTTGCAATTTTTCCTATTTTTTGTTGTTTCATGGATGTATATAGAGTATAACATGTAAAAGAGTGATATGATGGATATTTATTTGAATCACCTTTCATTTTCATTTGGTTTTAGGTTTTTATATATTCATTTATGCAAGTTATTGTTGTTTTACTAAGGGCTACCTGGTTAGTGTTGTAACATGACTGGTTTGCATTCATGGACCTCTAACTTGCAACCCAACAATGGGACTAGGCTGACTTTCAGTGGGAAGAAATTTAGAGGAGCATTTTCACATATGAAAAAGTTTCAAGGGAAAAAAATGTGGGTTGCTATTTTTTCTTGCAAGCCCTAGGCTGAATATCACCATGTATTCAGCCTTGTTTTAAAGAAGAAGTGCTGTAGAACTCCCAAACTTGTCGTTGTAACCTAGGGAAAGGGTGGAATTTTTTTTTGGCATAGTGAGGAAGAGTCCAAGTGTTTGTGTTGATTCTATGATCCCATGTCTTGACACTTGCTTTGGAAAGTCAGCCTAATTAGGCCTATTAGGACTGTGAACCTAGTTGGTGTTTGGGTATGCTGGAGTAGGATCAGCCCAATAGACTTTGGGATCTTCAAGAGTCTAGAAATTCAAGAGTCTAGAAAAGGGTATTTGAAAATAAATTTTTTTGCCACTTTTTTTGGAGAGTTTTGGAGTTAATCCTTGAAAATTAGAAATAGACCTACTAGGATTCCTCAGCCTAAATTTGGGAACTAGGTCTATTTGTGGTGTTTGAAACTTGAAAGTGGATGAATCCTGGTGGGATAGGTCTATGTATGGAAAAAAAAGTCTTTTTTTGAACCCTTGAAATCATTTTCTCTAATTTTCCATATTTGGCCTAGTTGAGGGTTAGTGTCCCTAAAGCCTAATTGAGACCCAAGTTTGCTATGAACCCTAGGGAGAGGGTAAGACCTTGGAGAAGTGGAGTTCACTTGGAAAGATAGCGGTCAACATTAGGAAGAGGTTAGTAACTTTTCTTGGTACCTTGCAGTTGGTTGGGTGCTACTAGGCACTATAGGAGGTGGTGGTAGATTATGGCTATAAACTCTGCATTGAATTTGTTGCCATAGGTAAAAAAAAAATAGGAGATCTGCCTAAAGGAGGCCATATTTTTATGTAAAACAATCAAATAAATCATCATAAACATGGTGTAGGATCAACTAAAAGGTTTTGAAAGTGATTTCTTAGTCAGATTTGAAGAGGCCCTAATTTTTGGCCTTGTTTGGTGAGGGTTTCATAAAAAGCACATATAGATAGATGATGGATTTTGAAGAATCCTCACTTTAGGATTATATTAAGATACTTTAAAAAGTTGTATGGTTGGGAGATAATTGTTCCATATAGTTCCTTTGTAAATGGAGGGGTTTTTATGCCTAAAAAGTGGCTCATAGTGTAACAACAGAGACTTGGTCCAAAAAAACCATACCTCATCTTTTCATATGTTATAGAGAAGAAAAATGAGTATCCTAATCTTCAATTTATTTTCTTGATGTTATGGAAAAATGTGGAGAAAAATGCAAGAGGAAAGCATTTTATGCAAGAGGATAACATTTTATGCATTTTTTCTATTTTTATGTCATCACTTTGGAAAAGTGGAAATATTACTAACCTAGTTTGAAAATCAAGTCTATTCTAGTTATCCTATTGAATTATTATATCTTCTTTCATGCTAGTTATACATAGATATAAGATTCTCCAAGGAAAGTGAGTTAAGGCTATATGGAAGAAGCATGACAATTTTCTCAAAGATTTACCAATTAAATTTCTAGACATTGTTCACTTTCACCCCAAAGGTCAAAACATACTAGACATGGTTCACAAGATAATGATCTAGATCTAGAAATCACTAAGGAAGAGATCTTACAATTTCAACAAGATAAATATTAACAAAATCTCATAAAATTGAACTTGGATCAAGAAAAAGATAAATGCTTCATACACTTATTCTCTCAAGGTGTAAAATTTTCACACAACCTCAATGTTGACAACTTGATTCAAAAGGAGGAACCTTCACCTTTAGAAATTGTTATGAAAAAAAAGGAAGAAATGAGGAAAGAGCCTAATGTGATCAACTTGACTAATGACATCAACTTGACCAATGACCAATGACATTCAAACTATAAAACAATATGCTTCTCCACTCGAATATTAACTCAAACAAATCTAATGACTCTAGTAGAGGTAAACCATCATGGGTTTCCAAATCTAAGCATGCTTGTACACCTCTAGGAGACTCACTTGAACTAGTGTTGAATAATTTGATATCAAATAAGATCATTACACTACCATATAACTATAAACCTTATGAACCCAAGGTTAAGCCTAAATTTTGGAATGACAATCACTATTGCATCTATGATAGGAATAAGGGTCATAAGACTAGAAATTATGGTGTAGATCACCTAACTTTCATTCATCAATATGTTTGTAATAAGGTTAGGGGATAGATCTCATGATCTCCCTATAATCCATCCATTTTGTTAAGGACACAAGAAACCTTGGTGTGTTTATAAACCTTGGGCATCGTTTGGTCCTTATGGATGAAATGTTAGTCATTTCATGTTTTTCTAGGTGTGTCTTAGGGGTTTAGAATCCAAAAAAAGTTTCTAAGTGTTAATCAAGTTTAAATGCAACATTTCTTGCTATAGTGGCAAAAGTTTCTTAAAAGTTGTTAGCAACTTTTACAATTTGCTAAGTAATTTTTTGGTTTAGGAGTTCCAATGGCTCAAACCATTTCATGGTTAAGTGGAATGATTGAAAATAACCTATTTAGGCTTAAGACATTTGAAAATAGACAAAGAGGGAAGATCTAATTGTAAAATTTCTTTCAAATCAATAAAGTATACCTATTTTAGTGCAATTTCTTGACATTTTGCAAGTATAGTATGGAGAATAAGTGGTGGATGATGACCTTTTTTATCTAAAAGTTGATACTAAGTGTTTGAAGGCTTTTGGAAATGGTTTGAAGTTTTTATAGGCATAATAGAATAATTCAATCATAAACATCCAAATGCTATTATCCGGTTGGTAATGATTTAGTATTTATGCACTCCTATGGAAATCAAAGGTCATGATTTAGTCTTCAACAAATTCATTTCTCCTCAAATCACTTACTTGTATCCAAGCTTGTTGCTAGACCATCTACATGCTCCTAAATCTTGACTGCTAAGACCAAGGCAACTCTCCTGTTAGAATCCATAATCTTGGTTTCTCTCTTCTTTCAAGTTGATTTCAACTTGTGAGAAAAATTATTATTTTAGCAACATCTTCAAATTAACTAACATACTACTTAGTTGTACAAAGAATTTATCCACCAAATTACTAGTAATTAAAGATCAAAATTTGAATCTTGACAAATGATAGTGAACATCTACCCACTTCATAACAATAGAACAACTTAAATGAAAATAATGTCTTGGAACATCTTCATTGTCTAACTACAAGGTTTGGTTCTATCTCTCTCCACAACTCAATATTCGTGTAGCGAGAGAGTAGAATGGACTAATGGTCATCTATTCTTATCATCAAGTATGTTCTTAAAAATTCTCTACTACATGAAATGAAATGCTAAGAGTAGAAATAGAATTTGAGTTAACCATTTTAATACTTGTGTGATATTTCCTTACATTCTAATTTTTTTCCCTAGATCTACAAGTTTACACTTCTTTAGACTTGAATTTGTGATTTTTAAAGTCTTGAATTTTGTCCAAAATCTAATTTTCATTTATTCTTATTCTTAAAATGCCCTCAAACTCCTAAAAAATTAAAATGCCAAATGTGAAATTCACTGACTACAATCATGTCTACTCTTCTCTTTGACTTGGTTGTAATGAGATCTTTAAAAATCATTGTATACAAGGTTTGATGAATAAATGCCACCATCATTTCTTCTCAACTCTGCACCATCCTACACCTTGGTAACTTTACACCATCATACACCTTGGCAATCAAAGTCATCCATCAACCTAATATTTTTGTTTAAATTCTATATTTTTAACAAGAATTTCTAGTGTAGGGCACTCTGACCATCTCCCATAGAATCTTGAACCTTATATAGTATGGTTTGAGTCTTGATAGGTTATGAATTAGTTGTTTGATATCATGTTATTAGGTGTTCAAATTAAGGTCATGTTGACCAATTTCATGTTTTATATGTTATGAGTGATAGTGAATGGAAAGTGGAAAAATGTCATCCAAAGGCATAAATGGAATATATTATACTATTAATATGTTTTAAGATGGTGATAAACCTTTTAAGGTACCTAGAAAAGTATATTAGAACTTAAAATGCAAAATATGGAAAAGGTGTAAAATTGCTAAAATGTGCAATCAACAAATTATGTAAAATTGAGAAAGTGTAGAAGATGAATAGTCATTCATATTGTTAGAACTTCTTAGGAAGGTAAAGAGTCATGTTATGCTATAAATAAATGTAATCTCATATCAAGAGAGATATAGAGTGAAGGGGAGAACTTGTGGAGAAGAGAAATGAAATGTTTTGTATATAGTTGTGAAATGAAAATCAGTATTTTTCTGTAGTATTGCTGCTATATTGGCATTTAGATTATAGTCCTTCTATCATCTCTTAGGAATTCATGTTTATGATGATCTTTAAAGTTTCTTATTTATGGTGAAGAGTGTAATACTTTTGTGGTTGATAGAACATTTGTATGTTATCATTAAATATTATTAGGATAAATACATTACTTCTTGTTTGGACAGTAAATTCTGTAATTTTTCAGAATATGGTGTGATAATGATTGCATATTCTCATTTGTGGAGATAGTGGAAGGTATTAATGGTTCCCATAGCGGTTCTAGTTTTTCTTCTTACTAAGTTAACATCTTAAATTGTTCCTTGTAAGGGAGATGCCCATAAATCAGCAAGTTACTTGTTGTTGCATACATTAATAGTGAATCAGCAATTTGAAAATAAATAAAATGTGGTAGAAGTTGGTGTGTGGTCTGCATGCTTGTTAGGAGATTTATTTTATTCATAAGAAACTAAAGAATAATTTGAAAGAGAAGGAAAGGTAGGATATTGGAGCTTAGAAGCCAACCATAGTAATCAGCAATAAAATTCTCATCAATACAAGGGTTTGATAGTTTAAAGATCTCCTCAAAAATTGGGAGTTGAACATCAGCAATTTGAAAGAATTTAATGAGGTAATGAAGTATATAAGTTCATTTTTTAGATTTGACTGAGGTTGTTAAGAGTCATAGTTTGAGTGAGGATTGTATGCCTAGTAACATAGGCCTAAGTCTTCGAATTATATGCTTAAATAAGCAAGTCAGAATCTCAAATTTTGGAATTGAAAAAAAAAAGTGTAGTAAAATGTATTAGAATATACTTTTAGTATCCATAGATGATTTAAGGGATTTGAGTTTTAACCTACATTTCAAGGTAGGCTATGAGATAGAGTAGTTTTTATTGGTGTTTTGAAGTCTAAGTTGTCTAGAACCTTATGAATAGTGAAGGTATTGTATTGGCAGTGACTTAATTCCTTTGGAAGCTTATAGGGAGATGGTGTTGATAAAGATCCTAGAGGTGCAAGGTGATTGAGGTTTTTTTTGGTGAGGTGTAATAGGGTTGATGTTTGATTTTGTGAAGGTGTAGATAGAGAGAACTGGAATGGGTGAAAGTGGCACAAGGAATAGGCCATTCACCTTGTCTCTAACCCTAGAGAATTGAAAGGGATAGCATATGTTATAATTAGTTAGGCTTGGAAGAAGCCTAGCCTAGTTTGAGAGTGAAACAAGTATCATCACCACCATTCTTGCATCAATGTCCCATCTCTAGCTAGATCCTCAAAGATATAATCACAAATAAACATTTTAGGTAATTGTGCACATAACATAGCTCCATCCACAAAAACAAGAATTTTCAAGAGGTCAAAATTGTGAATATTGAGTTTTACATGAACATAAATTGCACAACCACCATGCCCTATAGCTAAAGCCCAAACATTGATCAACCACCTATGATTATCCTTAAGGGTGTGGGTTCTTCCACAATCACAACCTTGCAATCTTGAGACTAAGAGCAAACAAACATAACATCCTATGGTCATCCTTAAAGGATTTGACTCCCAAACTCATACATATACTAAAAAATTGAATCCTGTGACTAGGATTGAACCAAAGATCATACACTTTGTTCTTAATGCTTCCAAATAGACAACATCTAAAAAATTTATAAGATGGGTTTTATAAGCTTATGATTTGGATATAAATTTGTTTTGGAGTTTACTTAAAATAATTATAGATGAAAAAACAAATAAAAGATAAAAGCATGTTATTCATAATATCATTATTGGTAATAATGTTCCAAATGCAAAGAATTATTTGTTTGAGCTTCTAGCAATGATCAAGCGGCTTATTGAATGACTTGATGAGTCTTGGAAACTTCTCCCATTGTATCCTTGCTTTCCCCAATTTGAAATTTTTGGTTACATGCACACGATCATGACTTTACATCACAAAGAATTCACATTCTAACAATTTTCATGTTCTTTCATTACATATTTATCTAAACAACAAATTCAAAACTTTCACTTATTCAAATGACTAATCTGAAAATGGGTCCTATTAAAGAATCTAATATAAATTCAAATAATGTATCTAGATTCTAAACAAATCAAAACATAAAATCTGTGATTTAAACTTATCTCATCACTTATAGATAATAAAAATACCCACCTTGTCATGTGGACAGTCTTGGGGGAGAGGTTGTAACATATTATTTGGATCCAACTCATCACTCTTTCTCTCTCTCTCTCTCTCTCTCCCTCTCTCCCTATTCAATCTAATGAACCAACTAGTATTGCTCTACATTTTAATGTTTCAAGTATTGCCTTGTGGTTTGACTCATGAACTTTCCAAAGAATCTTATTATGTGGGTTTCCACTATATTTTATCAAGTGGACATTTGATCCTTAAATAACCACAAGTTAGGGTTCTTCATAGAATATCATCTAAGCCATGTACCGGTTACAACCACCGCATTGATATGGTACTCTAAACCTTCACCATCTATAATCGAGTGATCAATTTTTGTTTTTCTTGGACACAATGACACAAATAATAATCTGTCCCTTCTTCATTGTCTTCAGGTGCAATAACAACAAAAACATGACCTGCAGTGACAAATGTACAAAATGCAATCATTAATTCAAAAAATACATAGGTAAAAGTTATAAAGTTACATATTGAAATTATAAAAATATATAATTATATATTACTAGGTTGCACTAGATCAGACAAGTGATCAAAATTAATAGATGAATCCATCTCTACCATTTCCAGTGCTTGTGGGGGATGATAGGTTTCAATTGGGTCCAAAACTCGTATATCCCATTTGTCCACCCATTCAATTGACTCACAGTCACCCCAATTTTCCTTTGCACATGATGGACAATAGCATGCCATTTTTTATTTATGGATACTCCATCAACCTGCATCAGAGCTTCTAAAAGAGTGCAACTCACTGGATCCTATTAGTGTGCAACAATCCTCATATGGTACAATATTAGTGTTATCTATCAACCAAAAAAATCTATTAACCGTAGACTCACCTTCCTTACATGGAACAATTATAGTGTTACACCACTAGATGATGGATTTTACATATGTCAATATTGCTCCATCTTTGTACTTTAGTTCTTCACAAGCTAAGACTCTTTTGATGCATGTGCCTACACCATCATGCTCTCCCTTTCCATGACCAACTTCTATGAAATTCTACATATATTGAATTCTACACAACCTATGCATCCTGCTCAACCAATAGAACATCCATGCATTCTGAATTGAGATGCATAATTGTTTAACCAAATAATTTTCTAACAATATGTTATGCCCTTGTTAGCCAAATCTCCATAAAATAGTTGAAAACAACCATGTACAAACTCTATAGAATGTGACCAATCATTGCTAATGTAAAAATGGTACTCCCTCAAAATTTTCCTATCATCCTTTGTACTTTTAGGTGAATGCATGGATGTTATGTGAACAAATATGAAAACCTATTGAGAAGTATAATACTTTTCTTGCACTATATTTTGTGCTTGTAGTGTGTCATTCTTTATGATGTCTACAACCAAAACAATGGTATCTAGTGGAAACATATCCTTGCACAACTTGAATTGCAAATCCAACCATCAAGCTCTATGTGTATGCCTTGCATACTTGTACATAATCTTTTCATGAAAAATCTTCATGAACTCATACATTGGAATATTTTCAATGACTAAATCACATATTTTACCCTATTTCCCATCTTTTAGAGCGTATGTAATTGTCTTTAATTTTTCGTAATCTACTATTTCATTTCTAATTGCATGTGTACTATCCATATTTTCACAAGTTGATCAAAATTGCAAAGAACCAAAAAATAAGCATGTACCATCCAATCATGATGTCTTGTAAAATTGTTGGTCATTCCCTATTTCAGATAAAATGTTGGATATGAATTCCCTTGAAAATCTTATGTCACAATCTTGCAAAACAAACTTAGAATGCAAAAACACACACATATGCCTAAAAAAATCAAAATGGTTAGAAAATTAAATATTTATCCTACAATAACAAGTTGTGCATGTCTGATTTATCTTCACATAAAAAGGTTTACCTATCTCAAAAAATCTTTGACTTATTCAAATTTGAGGATACATACCAATAAATTTTGCAAAAATTGTGTCTAAGTTGAATCCAAAAAAGTTTTCACATGTGAGTTGTGTTTTTGGCTACCAATCCTCCTTACAATATCTCTTTTATTATGGGAAACATGTGTTATTTTTTCAAAAAATTTTGATCAATGATTTCAAAGCTTCACTAATTTCTTTATCCTTTCATGGTAGTATATTGCTAAATGTGTGTAACTCATTTTTTGTTGAATCTTCCAATCTCTCATGCCTTAGCATGGCTCTCCTTAGATTACCTCTACCAAGTTTCAATATTTTGCTTGTCTTTCTCATGAGTTGAGCTATTTTCATTTTGGTACTTACTATTGTTGATGTAAGTACTCATCTTGTGATATTACTATCTTTGGTGCGTGATTTAGAACCCACTTTGTCATAAGCATTCATTAGAGTCTTTAGAATACTTTTTTCATTTGAATTGTCCATCATTCTTAGCCCAAGAATCTTTATGATAGGCCTAAATTTTAAATTTATCATCATTTCAAAAAATAATTAGCATTGACCTGTATTATTTAATTCTTCAAAGAATAATCTCCACATACAATTATTTTTTCTTTGACAAGTATGCTTGCTAATCTTGTTAGGCATTGATTTCAAAATGTTAGTATCAATATAAATAAAATATTTTGGTTTTCTAAAATGATTTCTAAAAGGTGTTATAATCTCTTCCATTCCCTCAATATTTTGAACATCAACATAAGGTTGAATGTTTTGCATAACTTGAACTGAAGATTATGTGTCTTGGCAATAAGATGCAAAAGATAGAATATCACCTACTTGATATGATGACGTTGTGCCTTCAACATGATATGATGGAGTGTGTACATCATTAGATCTACAAATTATTGTCTCTTCAACATGAGAGGATGATATGAATCCAATATTGGAAGATGGTGTAGTTTTACAATTCAATTGTCTTCTTGAGCATAATAGTCTCATTTTTTTTTTCTTTGTCTTTCCAATTCTTCCTCTTTGTTTCTTCATATCAGTGATTCTTGATCATCTTTGAAAGTCAATTCTTCATTATTACTTTGCAATTTTCTTTTTTTATATAGTAGTTTCATTTTATCTCTTTTACTTGCCAAATCTCTCTCCCTATCTTCATTTTTTTGAGTTTTTGGTTTCTTCCTTGGCATGATGATGATTTCTACATGTAAAATTGTTCAAGCATCTAAATTACTTACAATTTGTAAATTAAAAATCATTCAAATAGATATAAAAGTTACAATTACTTCAATGAATACACAATATATATGAAACAACTTGCCAAATTTTTAACCATTTCCAAATAACAATACATTCAAATATACAAATTTCAATGAATTCACTATATATTAAACAACATGTCAAATTATAATCAAATTTGTCTCTATATATCAACAAACAATATTTAAAAAGGACTACACTAACATTTTCTATAGAAAGAATATTCAAAAAGCCAATCCAATGATTGAATTTGGTGTTTGCTAGCTTCAAAAAGTTTTCAAATAGTGTTTGCTAACTTCCAATAGCTTGAAACCTATGTTTTCTATTGTAACAACAAAATGCACAATAGGCAAAAAGTAGAATATGGATCAAAAGGGACCCAAACTTGCTTTTTGACCATTTTTTGGTGATTTCACATAGTGTGTATGCACTATATCATGTACGCACTATAAAGTGCATACACACTATGTCAAACACATCTCTCCCTATCCCACCATCCCCCACCCCCAACTCTCTCTCTCTCCCTACTCTCTCTTCTCTCCCATCCACTACTCTCTCTCTCTCACTCTCCCTCTCCCATCGCCTACTCTCTCTGTCACTCTCTCTCTCTCTCTCATCCCCTACTCTCTCACTCTCTATCCTCTCCCATCCCCTAATCTCTCTTTCTCTCTCTCTCCTCTCCCATCCCCTACTCTCTCTCTCACTCTCTCTCTCCTCTCCCATCCCCTACTCTCTCTCACTCTCTCTCCTCTTCCATCCCCTACTCTCTTTCACTCTCCCTCTCCCATCACCTCCTACTCTCTCTCTCTCACCCTCTCTCCTCTCCCATCCCTTACTCTCTCTGTCTCACACACTCTCATCCCCCCTCTCCCTTGAGCTACTCTCTCTCCCCTCTCCCATCCCCTACTCTCTCTCTCTCTCTCTCTCCCCTCTACTCTCTCTTCCCTCTCCCATCCCCTACTCTCTCTCTCACCCTCCCTCTCCCATCTCCTACTCTCTCTCCCATCCCCTACTCCCTCTCTCTCTCACTCCCATCCCCCCTCTCTCTCTCCCACTGCCTACTCTCTCTCTCTCTCTCTCACACACACACACATCCCCTACTCTCTCTCACCCTCTCTCCTCTCCCATCCCCTACTCTCTCTCTCTCTCTCACACACTCCCATCGCCCCCCTCTCTCTCTCTCTCTCCCATAGCCTACTCTCTCTCTCTCTCCCATCCCCTACTCTCGCTCTCCCTCTCCTACTCCCTCTCCCACCACCTACTCTCTTTCTCTCACTCTCTCGCATTCCCTACTATGTCTCACTCTCTCTTAGGTCTCCCATCCCCTACTCTCTCTCACTCACTCTCTCTCCTTTCCCATCCCCTACTCTCTAGATCTCACACACACACTCCCATCCCTCCTCTCTCTCCCCTCTCCCATTACATACTAACTCTCTCTCACTTTGTCTCTCCCTCTCTACTATCTCTCTCCCATCCCCTACTCTCAGTCTCTCTCCTATCCTATTCTCTCTCTGTGCCACCCCCTACTTTCTCACTCTCTCACACTCTCTCCCATACCCTACTCTCTCTCTTATGCACACTCCCATCCCCCCTCTCTCTCTCTCTCCCACTTCCTTTCCCACCACCTTCTCTCTCTCTCCCATCTACTCTCTCTCTCTCTCTCTCAAGCTACTCTCTCTCACCCCTCTCCCATCCCTTACTCTCTCTATTTCATAGACACACACTCCCATCCCCCCTCTCTCTCCTCTCCCATCCCCTACTCTATAGATCTCTCACACACACTCCCATCCCCCCTCTCTCTCTCTCTCTCCCTCTCCCACTCCCTCTCCCACTACCTACTATCTCTCTCCCTCTCTACTCTCTCTCTCTCTCTCCTATCCCCTACTCTCACCCTCTCTCTCTCTCTCCCATCCCCTAATCTCATTCTATCTCTCTCTCCCATCCCGTACTCTCTCTCTCTCTGCCACCCCCTAATTTCTCTCACACTCTCACACTCTCTCCCATCCCCTACTCTCTCTCTCTCTTACACACATTCCCATTCCCCCTCTATCTCTCCCACTCCCACTCCCTCTCCCATTGCCTACTCTCTCTCCATCATCCCCTACTCTCTCTCTCTCTCTCTCCCCTCTCCCATCCTCTACTCTCTCTCTTTCATAGACACAAACTCCCATCCCCCCTCTCTCTCCTCTCTCATCCCCTACTCTATAGATCTCTCACACACTCCCATCCCCCTCTCTCTCCCTCTCCCACTCCCTTTCCTACCACCTACTATCTCTCTCCCTCTCTCCCTCTCCATCTCTACTCTGGTCTCTCTCCCATCTCCTACTCTCACTCTCTCTCTCCCATCTTGTACTCTCTTTGCCACCCCCTACTCTCTCTCACACTCTCACACTCTCTCTTATCCCCTACTCTCTCTCTCTCTCTCTCTCTCTCTCTCTCTCTCTCTCTCTTACAGACACTCATTCCTCCTCTCTCCCTCTCCTACTCCCTCTCTCACTACCTATTCTCTCTCCCCCACCCCCTACTCTCTCTCCCCCCTCTCCCATCCCCTACTCTCTCTCTTTCACACACCCACATACTCCCATCCCCCCCTCTCTCTCTCCTTTCCCATCCCCCCTTCTCTCTCCCTCTCCCACTCCCTCTCCCACTACCTACTGTCTCTCTCTCACTCTCTCCCTCTCTAATCTCTCTCCCATCCCCTACTCTCTCTATCACCCCTACTCTCTCTCACATTCTCACACTCTCTCCCATCCCCTACTCTATCTCTTACACACACTCCCATCCCCCTCTCTCTCTCCTTCTCCCTCTCCCACTCTCTCTCCCACTATCTACTCTCTCTCTCTCTCTCCCATCCCCTACTCTCTCTCTTTCACACACACACACCCATCCCCCCTCTCTCTCCTTTCCCATCCCCTACTCTGTCTCTCACTTGATCTCCCTCTCCCACTCCCTCTCTTATCACCTACTCTCTCTCTGACTCTCTCTCTCTCTCTCTCACTCACTCTCACTCTCACTCTCTCTCTACTCTCTCTGCCACCCCCTACTCTCTCTCACATTTTCACACTCTCTCCCATCTCCTACTCTCTCTCTCTTACACACATTTTCATCCCCCCTCTCTCTCCCTCTACCACTCCCTCTCCCATGGCCTACTCTCTCTCCCATCCCCTACTCTCTCTCTCCTCCCTCTCCTATTCCCTACTCTCTCTTTCACACACATGCACTCCTATCCCCCTCTCTCTCTTGCTCTCCCTCTCCCACTCTATCTCCCATCGCCTACTCTTTCTCTCTTCCCCATCTGCTACTTTTAATCTCTCTCCCATGCTATACTCTCTCTCTCCCCCATCCCCTACTTTCAATCACTCTCTCCCATCCTATACTCTCTCTAGCACCCCTACTCTCTCTCACACTTCCTCTCTCTCTCCCATCCCTACTCTCTCTATTACACACATTCCCATTCCCCCTCTCTCCCACTCACTCTCCCACCACCTACTCTCTCTCTCCTATCCCCTACTCTCTCTCTCCCCTCTCCCATCCCCTACTCTCTCTCTTTCACACACCCACACACTCTCATCCCCTACTCTCTAGATCTCTCTCACACACTCCCATCCCACCCTCTCTCCCTCTCCTACTCCCTCTCCCACTGCCTACTCTCTCTCTCTCTCCCTCTCTACTCTCTCCCCCATCCCCTACTCTCTCTCTCCCATCTCCCATCCCCTACTCTCTCTCTCTCTCTCTCTCTCTCACACACACACACACACACACACACACACACACACACACACACCCATACCCTCTCTCTCTCTCTCTTGATTAGCCTCTCTTCTTCCCTCTCTATGCATTATTTAGGTCTTAATAGTGCATGCACACTATAGCGTGCATGCACTATTGAGAACCAAATTTAAAAATCTTTAAATAGTGTGTGCGTACTATAGTGTGCACGTACTATAGGGTGTTTGTGCTATTCAAACCTTTGCATTCTACTAAGACTAAGTCTTGGTTTTTCCTTGGGGATCCAACCCAAAGGTTTGGAGTCTATAAACTAGTCTAAGACATGTTTTGTTGCAAATATACAAAAAATGATTGATTTTTCTTGTGTGCTCTCCATCAATATTTGTCATGGTTGAGCATCGATAAGATCAAGTTACATGACAGTATAGGTCTTTGTGTTAGCTATATAACCATATAATTTATTTTTTATTTGAACTATTTTAAGCCTTTCATCTATAATTTCTTTTTAATGTATGTCCATTTTTTGTCAAAAACCAACATGTACTAATTGGGTTGTAGATTTTAGCTCATTCATCAAATTTTATAACAACTTAGTTTTTTAGAAACTATACTTTATTCTACACACTTTGAAAAAAAGAAGTTTTGATTTTAGATTAGTTTTCAATCATTTCTAGGGGGAGCACATAGATATTTCACATTTTTGGGATGTGTCTAGTTAAATAATTCATAAAAAATAAAATACACATTATTAAATTACCCGAAAAATCTAGGATAAATGACATAGTGTTAAGTAATTTTTCACCAGTGCAATTAAAGAATTCAAAAAAAAAAGTTAAAATTTTAGGGGGTGACACTTTGTACTATGTTATTTTTTTTGGAATAAATAGTACCATTTTTTGTGGCCCCCGTTTTTGAGGACCTAAAACTAAACCATTTTGGAAAAAAATTAGTCGTTTATAAACTAGATTCAAAGGACTACTAGTTTTTTTTTTGTCATATCTTAAAATTTTGAGCATAACTATCTTCAAATTCTTATTGAAGTTCAAAAATTACTGATTTCAAAAAAAAGGTGTCCACTTATACCCCTCTTTTGGCACCACAATTTGGTGCACTTACCCATATCCCATTTGGAAATTTCTATCTCCTCATCTAAATCTATGTCCTCCTCTATTTCCTTTCCTTTACTCAAAAATTTAGTCCTTAGTTGAGCCTTAGGTTCAACTATTCTTGTACTTAATGCCTTTATATCTAGGATAGAAACAATAGTTGAAATAGTAGGACTTATAGTGAAAATTGATACAGTACCAATTGATGGAATACTAACAGCTATGCTTGAAGAATCCAAAAATAAAGAAATCATAACTAATGTAGACAAAATTATAGAAGATATTGAATCCATGGCTAATGACATTAACTCAACAGCTGAAGAAGAGGTATGTTGTAGCTTGATAGATGAAGTTGTAGTCACTTCTATCAATGATGTACTAAGCTATGAGGTAGTGAAGAGTGATTAGACATTTGATGTATCTATTGCTATCACAATAAAACTTGTTGAAGATATCTTCAAGCTTGATGTGGCTGTTAGTTTAGCTAGAGAGTGAGGCAATGACTAACACAACTATCTTACCTGGGTCAGTCTTCTCATCATCTTTCTTTGCTACCTTGGTAGCTTCTTCCTCTTTATCTTCTTCATCATCTTTCATGAGTTCTTGAAAATCAACTATAACGAATTGTGTTGATTCTTCTTCATCTTATGCATCCTTGTCACTATCATCATCATCATCTTTTATTTCCACAGGTTGCTCACTTGGCTTGTGAAGATGACATACATTTCTCCAAGTATTTGTGGCATTCTTCACAACATATTCTATGCCCTTCATTAGAACTAAACAAGTATTGAATTTTATTGTCATCTTATTTTCATTATCCTTTAATGACTTGTTTACCTTAGCCTCTATCAAGGTAGGTACCAACTATCTTAAGGTTTGAGCATAAATATCTTTGACAGTTTATTTGGTATTTTTCCATCTTACCTTGATTTTCTCTAATAAAACACTAGGAATCTATGATGCTAACTGATTAGGGGAGTATTTCGATGAGTCCATTTTGTCCATGACTAGGTCTTTAACCTATTTCTACTCTAGCTTTGTTCTGGTCTCATATTTGAGAGCCTTGAAGTTGGTTACACCAGATCCTTCTCTCGATACCTTATGTTTGTTCTAAAATGTAGGTGAAGGTTGGCTAAATATAATATCACCACCTTCCTTATCTACCTTCTTCCTTGTTCTCCTTGTAAAAAATGTAGTGGATGACTTAGGTGATGGCTTAGGTGGCTTGGTGATGATCACCTTGCCTTTCTTCTTATAGGCTCTTCTTCCTCTTCAGACTCATCTTCATCCTCTGCTTCTTCTCTATCTTCACCTTTGCCCTTGGTTAACAGAAGAGGTGTGCTAGATTTCAGTTTGGCTAACTTCCTCTTTCCTTTGTTAACCACCTAAGGGAGCTTTATTTCTAGCTCTATCCATGCCTTGGCCTCATCATATGTTCCAAAGTATGGTGCCTTGGGATCAATAGGCTCATTGACTAGGGCTTCAATAATGTCCTTTGTTTCATCAATATTTACCTCATAAGGAAGAGGTTTTACCCATACAACTCTAGGTTTTATTGCCTAAATGTAGACTTTGTCATTGTCTACCATGAAAGAAACATCATCTTTTTAATCTTCAACTATTTTCCTAGGTATCCTAAACCTATTATTCATTTTCCTCTTGAAAACATCAAAGTAGTTGTCCATAATAATAACATAGTTCTCTCCCATTTCATAAATGTATTCATTAATTCAATACAATAGTGGAACATCTTTTCTCCATACTACATACCATGCCTTTGGAGGGGAAGAACTTTTGAACATAGAAAAACAAACAAGTCAACTTAGAGCCAAATTTGTAGGGGTTGTTCTTGGAAGTTCAGATACTTTCCATGTTCTTGTTGAATTTCTTCAACAATGGATCTACCAAGTCATAAGACAAATTGTTCTTCACAACTTTTTAAGCTAAGTCAATAGCTTCACATGATACATTGTTAAGATGGCTCAAACTATATATCTTGTGAGCCATCACATGTATCCTAAATTTTAAATCTGCATTAGTTACACTACTGATTTTCATGCCTTTGCCATCCCACTCGGCTAGGGTTTTCTTTTCTAGTTCCACCCGACCTAGGTTTTTTTTAGTTTTAGCATTGGCAAGCATGGGAAGGCCAATAATATGATGAATCATTTTCTTTGTGATCACAATTGGTTGCTCAAGCCATAACTAACCATTCTGCACCTAGCTTAGGATCTAGCTAATCCAGTTGATTTAAAAACCTTAGGGCATGTGGGGAATGTGGGTTAAACCTTTGTCTTCCAAATGTTTATGCTCAAGTTTGAGAATTTCATTAACATACAATTTACCTAGGGCATCATCTATTTTTAGGGTTCCAATTTCTTAAATAGAACATTTGAAATGAGTACGAATATCATTGATTATGAGTACCTTTGGAGGAATCTGTGATTGAGCTCCACTTGGGTTGAGGGTTTCTACAATCATAGGCATAAGTTTGAAGTTTGGCACTTTCCACTCTACTCCTTGGACCAACATCTTAGACCCTTTCCTTGCCTTGTTGTTGCTGCTTGATGCCATGGTTATTTGATAGGCTATGAGAACCTTGATAACCTTGCTACAAAATTTTCTTGAAGTCACTTGATAACTTCATAATTCCCTTTTCTGCAATAGCACTTAGATTTCATGATGAAAATGAATTCAATTTCATACTTTTTATTAAAACTTTTCCATTAATGCACAGTACAAAGGTAGCTAAGTTGACATCATGCTTGATAGGCTGTCATCCACTATTTGTTTGGATTACTCAGTGAATACTTTGTGACTCGATAACCAAAGATATCCTTGTTGCTCTTGACTTTGCTTAGTAGAGTCCATGACTAACCTTGCTTGGTAGAGAAGATAACTCAGTGATAATTGATACCGATCTTCCTCAGTGATCCTTTTTGTATCTTGAATACTGATTTGGATCTTTGCTTACTTTTAATTGGAACTATTTGGATGTGATCTTGATAACATAGTTCTAGTTCTTTCTTGAAAACCTAATTGAAAATGGTGGAGTCATCCACTTCTTGAGTAACATGACCATCATTTCTTGGACTATCATCCTTAGTAGATTTAGGAATCCATTGCTATCTCATCTACTTTATGATGTTATCTACTTTTTCTTTCTTTTCATCTTCAATACTACCTATATTCATGCAATTCTTAGCTAGATGACCAAGTTTGGTACAAGTGAAACATCTTATGGTGGTATATTTTCTTCTCATGTGATGTTTAACCCAATTCATGCCAATGTGTCCAAATTCACCACAATGATGACATCTACACCAGGTGTTGTAGTCCCAACCAAATATTGCTTTCACAATTTGCACTACTAGATTGAATGACTTAGTTCTGCATTTTGATTCTTTGTGACCTTGTTTCTTGCATTTGTAACACTTGCCCTCAAATTTTGGTTTCTCTTTGCATTCATTAGCCCTGTGACCATGCTGACTACAATTGTAGCATTTTCCATTGAATTTTATGTTTTCATTACTCCAACATCTATTTGATGTATGACCTAACTTACTACAATGATTACAAGTAGGTTTTTGATTCTTTTGGGCACCTTGTTTGGAGCATTCACCTTCTTCTTTATATCCAATTTCTACTTTACCTTTTTGCCTATAGAGATTCTACTCATTCAGCTGATTCAATTGATCCATGTCTACTTGGGATCTCATTACCCTTTCATTGAGTTGCTTTTCAGAATTCAGATCATTCCTCTATCTTTCATTGATTTTTCTTTTAGAATTTAGATCATTTCTTATCTTTTCATTTTTAGATCATAAGCTCATGATTTCTTCATTTGCATTGGAGAGTTGATCAATAAGGTCTACTTGCTGAAGGGATTGATTTTGAATTTCATTATTCTTTCCATCCATTTCTTCTTTTATCTTGTTTCTCTATTCCAAAATTTAACATAATCTTATTGACTAAATTTCTTATTTCCTTTTCAATTTCCTTACTTCTTCTTGTAGGGTAGCATTTTTTTCTAGGAGTTCTTTGATTGCATCATTTGCTTCATCTAGACTGCTTGAAGGGAAAAAGTCTTCAATTCTTTCTTCAATGTACTAATGATCATTCATTTGATTTGCAAGTTCCTTCCTTCCTTTTAGAGATTGAGAAATATACTCCTTTGCTTTCTTGAGTTAAGCAATGACCATTTCTAGACCCAGCTTTTCATTATCAATGGCTTTATAAAGTTTGAATAGCTCCATTATCCTTTGATCTTTGCTCAAGCTGTCAAACTTTCTCCTAAGAACCACAATGCTTTGATACCAATTTTTGGAAATATTCAAGACTATTTTAGGTTATTGAGAGGGGAGGGGTGAATTAGTAACCTTTAAAACTTCTTTGTTCCAAAATTTCACATAATCTTATTGATTGAATTTCTTGTTCTCTTTTCAATTTCCTTACTTCTTCTTGTAGGGAAGCATTTTTTTCTAGGAGTTCTTTGATTGCATCATTTTCTTCATTTGGACTACTTGAAGGGAAAAAGTTTTCAATTCTTTCTTCAATGTATTGATGATCATTCATCTAATTTGCAAGTTCCTTCCTTCTTTTTAGAGATTGGGAAAGATGCTCCTTTTCATTCTTGAGTTGAGCAATGACCATTTCTAGACCCATCTTTTCATTGTCAATAGCTTTATCAAGTCTAAATATCTCCATTATCCTTTGATCTTTGCTAAAGCTATCAAACTTTCTCTTGATAACTATAATTCTCTAATACCACTTGTTGGAAATATTCAAGACTATGCTAGGTTACTAAGAGGGGAGGGGTAAATTAGTAACCTTTAAAACTTCTCTATTCCAAAATTTCACATAATCTTATTGACTGAATTTCTTGTTCTCTTTTAAATTTCCTTACTTCTTCTTGCAGTGAAGCATTCTTTTCTAAAAGTTCTTTGATTGCATTATTTTCTTCATCTAGACTACTTGAAAGGAAAAAGTCCTCAATTCTTTTTGCAATGTATTGATAATCATTCATCTAATTTTCAAGTTCCTTCTTTCTTTTTAAAGATTGGGAAAGATGCTCCTTTGCTTTCTTGAGTTGAGCAATGACCATTTCTAGACCCAAATTTTCATTGTCAATAGCTTTATCAAGTTTGAATATCTCCATTATCCTTTGATCTTTGCTTAAGCTGTCAAACTTTCTCTTGAGAACCACAATGCTCTGATACCAATTGTTGGTTAATAACAATCTACCAATTATCATTTATTTCATGATATCTTATCAAATTGCATGCATGAGAAACTGAAAACATAAAACATTCATAAGACTTGAACACAATGATTTGGTGACCTATAAACCTTCCAAATAGAAAGTAAAATTGGGGTGGAGATGATACACACAAAACTTCAATACTATAGCATAAAGTTGTTCGGTTAAGGCTTACATTGATCACTTATAATGATCTGCCCTATTAGGAGCAATTAGGACTATTAGGTCCGCCTTGTTAGAGGTTTTACAAACACATAATGAAGTATGTACTTAGTAAAGAGATTTTAGAAAAGACTATTAAGTCTACCTTGTTAAAGGATTTAGACTAGTTCACTTGTTAGGAAAAAATAGTAGATCTCTAACTTACAACTGAACTACAGATAGAGATTCCTTGAAGTACTAATCACCTTTCTATGATGGATATATCTCTACTACTCCTTTATTGATATGTCCTTACAATACACTCTTTATTTGTTTCTTGTTCACATTCGCATTCTTACAAATTTTTTCTCATATATTTCACACCCTTGGATATGATACAATAGATGACATATATATCAATCCAATTTATATAATTACAAAGTTAGCCATCATACAAGTTAACACCAATATTACAAAGTCACCCCATATGAAGACACTCAGGTTCCAAAGACTGACTCAGTGAAGTTCTGATACTCGACATCAACTATCATTACTTGATATCATTATGCACTCAGTAGAAGTAGAAGCTCAATTCATACTGATCACTTCAAAGTAGTCTTTAAATCAGTCTGCACTAGTAGCTCAGTAGATATTGTGTAACTTGGCATAAATTAGATTTCTTGTTTACCATGACTACACTCGATAAACACTAACTTCATATATAAACTGCTAGCATGGTAGAAACTAATTGCTTAGTAACCACTGAAGTGCTTGGGTTGAACTGCTAGACTTCACGCTAATTGAATTCACTTGGTAACCACTGAACTTAGTCTAGAAGACTCAATAAAAATTGTAGAGTTTGGTGGCTACTAAATTATATGGCAAGCACTATATATTATTCAATGAGCTTAGTAGCCATACAAAATCTTAATAAGTGTTGTCACTAGTAATAAACTTGACTAATATGTCAACACTTCTTCTTCTTCTTCATTATATAATAGCCATTCAAGATAATCATTTACTCCATCTTTTGATTCTTTAGTATCTTCTTCCATCACATTATACTTTACCCACATTCCTCTTGGATCATGTCTAATGAAAAATGGCCAACTAGGTTTATGTGGAATGCCAAAGTAAAATACTTTCTCACATTAGCTTGGAAGAATATAGAGCTCATCTCCAACTAGCTCAAATGAACTTGTATTAATTATTGTAAATCCACTATCATGTTCAATAACATTTCTATCAGGATCATTTTGATTCAACCATAGCCTATACCATTTGACAATAAATAGAACTAATTTGAATAAGTTAAATTCGCACTTAAGTATATTATCCAAAATTTCATAGTATCAATTTTCAAATTTTTGAGGATGTATGTCATTTCTAGATGAAATATTAGTGACCTTGAAGAGTAGACATGTTCCAAAATCACAAGTTTTCTTCATTTCATCTAACATTTTTATGTGAAATTTATAGCCATGGTAATACATAGCTTTGTGGTGTTTGATCTACAATGATTCAACCATGTCAAGATTATTTGCATCAATATGTGAATTGATATTAAACTTATGAGTCATGATTAGTAATCTTATACATACGTTTCTACTTTTTAAACCATATGCTTGATCAAGTACCATTGGCATTACATTGGGATCTCCATTACAGTGAGCTCCTTTAACCAATGTTGCAACACCATCCCATGCTAATGAGAGACCATTTTCTTGAGATTGTGGAAACCATACCATCATTAAATCAATATTGTTTGCAATATACAAATGTAGTGTATCCCACTCATGACCAGCTATAAAGAAAATAAAAAGACCACTTAGAAACAATTGATCTTGAAGATTTATAAGAATTAATAAAATACAATAACATCTTATGATTACCTCTCAATTTTCTCAATCTATCTTTCTCTGTCAAGTACTCCCTTTGGCATTTGATAATAGAGTTGCAATCTCAAATGTGATCTACATGAATATTTGCTACAAACTTAAAAAGATATTCACTAATATACACCATAGTTTGGTATGCCATATATCCTTCCACCATAGAGCCCTTAGGATTTTCTCTTTGTTGAACCAAGCTCTTCATAAATTTTAAATGCCTCTCAACCATCCACATTAAGCTAGTTTGTACAAGCCCACACAATTCAATCTCATCAACTTCATGTATGAGGTAGTGTTCTTGAGCATTGAAAATAGTTGAAGATAGACACTTTTTTATTTCAAACATAAGCTAAGAAATTTTTCTCTTCCAATATATATATATATATATATATATATATATATATATATATATATTTTATCAGTTTCTCTAGATGATAAATGCCTAAAAGAGATTCAACATGCAAGAACATATAAATGATATTTTAGAAAACAATACACAATAAGTTACATAAAAAGTAAAGCAAGTCATAAATATAATATATGTACAACAAATCTAAGGAATATCACTTCTAACCTCAAGTATTTTCTAATATCATATATAACTTATTTAACACTATTGTTAAAATGGTATGGAAGGGATAGAGGTAGGGTGTATTGCAATTTTTAAAAAAAATAAAAATTCAATATAATATTTTAAAATAATACAATAAAAAGTACATGCAATTTAACAAATATATTGTAAATAGAAAACATGACTTACCTTGATGAAGGTATGCTAATCATGTGTTTTCAACCTTGGCCCAAAATCACCTTTATTTGATACAAGAATGCTTATAGTTGCAACAAATCTTGTGTGAAATCTTGTCTTTCTTATGAATTCATTTAATATATTTCTTTGTTTCTTTGTTAATAACCAAGGAAGGGAACTTGTATTTATGTGGTCACCATTTCTATTTGATTCAATTAATTTTTTCACTACATGATTGCATTCATGAATGTCATTACAAATTTTGGCAATTTTTTCTTTGTCACACATTCCATCCAATTTTTTTCATAATGTCTCTATTACATTCTTTCCAATATGTATAGCATCAAAAAAATGTATGATTGGGAGATTCTTGTAGTACGAAAACCTATTAAATTGAGTAGGATAACATTTTATTCCTCTAGAAAGTTAGTCATTGATGCCTTGACAACCTTCATGAGCATCAATTACATCATTACTAAATAAAACAATATTAAAATATAAATTTTAAACAAAAATCATTAGATGGAATGACATTACCTCAATGATTTAGTCTATTGTATTTCAACTTCCACAAATGAGATGCCATTCTTTTTGGTTTTGATGTCGTCTCTTCTTTCCCATTAAAAATATATTTTTTAGTAATTCAATACTTGTAATTACTGTGGAAAAAGTGCCTAAACTCATCGAAAACCTACTTTCCTAAACTTCTTGAATGACAAGATTTCATCTTTAGATCACAAACTAGACATATAAATTTTTCCTTTGTCTAAAGACCTAAAATATCATGTATAGTCATCATCTGCAACTTAAACATACAACAATAATGTGTAAGCACTCTAACATACCAAAAAATATGACCTTAACAATATAACATACCAAAAAAATGAGTAAGCTCAAGGGCATCATGTATTATCCATACAAGAATTACATAAAATTGAAATTGTCTTTGTCCTATTGGTGTAGAGATGTCATACATAGTGACCTCATTCCATAACTTTAACAACTCGTCAATAAGGGGCTCAATATACATGTCTGTATCTTGAACTTGGTACTTACCTAGTTGAATGAATAGAAATATTACATAATTATTATGACCATTTTGGTGTGGTATTTATACATTAATTTAAATAACAATTAAATGAAAAAAAATACCTAGTACAATCATTGAAAACATTATGTGCTCTATATTTATGGACATCTAAGGAAGAATGTTATTGTTAATAACAAAATAAAGACACACTAAGTAAACAAATATCATATCTCCAAATGGATTGACACTATCTGTTGTCAATGCAAGCTTCAGGTTATGAGGTTCTTCTCTAAATATTGGTCAACTATCTTTTATGTCCTTAAATGTAGAACCATCCATAGGAATTCACATAATGTCATCTTGACTTCTATTGCATGCATGGTAATCCACAAATTATGCCAAGCTAGTGCACCTGAATAATCATTCAAGATGTGGAATGATAAAAATGTACCAAAGAACCTTCTAAGGATTCTTTTTTCTTATTTGATTTGACTGATATCTACTAATATGAAAGTTAAGGCATTCTATTGTAAATTCATGTTGTTTATGATATAAAATGTGATCATTGTGACATGCATGTATTGTCTGATACTTCAGTCCAATTTGATTCATAATAAGAGATAATTCTTGGTACAAATGAGATAGAATTTTTGATCATGGTAACCAAAAATCACCTATCAACTTACAAAAACAAATATGATTTGTTAATATAATGAATAGTAATGGTATGCTAACATTGAAGATGATAAAACTAGCATACCTTAGCATATGAGACATTGCTACATTAGATAAACCATTCATAACCTTCAAGTTCACCAACAACACTATAACAAAGAGAAGAGTTGTTTGTGAGCCTTTGTATGGGGGCTCATATGCCTTATCAAGTATAGGTATATCAAGACCATCTTCATCATCATTATTAGATGTGCTAGTACCATCATCATGATCATCTTGACCAACTGTGCCAATACTATCTTCTTCAATCATGTCCTCTGATACATTATCAGCTACACCAATACCATCATTTTCAATTATGTTCCCTACCATAGGATCATCTTCTTCCATGAGAGTATTATCCTTGTCTTGGATATTCACACCTCCATGTTTCTCTAGTTGGAAATCCACATTGACTAATTGACGAACATCATGCCCCCATTCAACATGACAATATTTTGTAAAATGACTCTGGGTTGTTCAAATTAGAATTCTTTGATTCTTTGAGCCCTTCAAAATTTAGCAAGGATAATTACATTTATAAACTTTTCTTTAGAACTGAGACCACAATCTAGCAATTGTCTCATTATTTTGTTCTGGGTACATCTTAGTAGGTCTGTTCTTTCTTCAAAGGAAAATATTTTGGTTATAGATATACAAAATGTAAACATAAAATAATTAGTAGTATCTAGTATATAATAATAAAAAAAAATATTACAAGATTATACAAGATTTACAAATACACACACAAATCATGCTCATAAGATTATTGCAACCAATTTGCACATTACTTCCGAAATCATTTTCATTTCCCCTTTATTTTTGAAAAATGTCATTTCAACAATTTACAAAGCTTACACATTTGTACATCTAGTTACAACAAACTCCTTATAGTGTCTTTTCTAGTATTTATGTAGTCTCTCTAGCTCACCTCTTTCAAGCCCCATTGATCAACCATATTACTACATGTATCCCTTAGAATGACTACTCTAGATATTTCTACACGCAAAATCATTATAATTGAGATTAAAATATCAGTACTATCATCTACTAGAGAGTTTTACCTTTCCTAAGGTGGTAATGATATTAAAAATTTTATTTAATCCTTTACAAAGGAAATTGTACATGATAGGAACACATTTTTGCAAAACTAAATTTTAAAAATTGAGTTTTACCTTTGAATTTGTTCCATTCTTGTTGTTGTTCATGTTTTTCTTGATTGATGGAGCAAGGTTAACATAAATAGGAGTTAGATATAGTGGTTAGCTTTATTTTTGTATAGGTTGTAGTTATTTTTCATCAAGTTGTGTACATATTTATTCCAATTCGTAAAGTGTTGTCAGTTTTGCTATGTAACTAGACAATTTTCATCTCACTAAAAGTTGAGAGTGTTAATTCATTCTTGCCTTAAAATCTTTACCCAACACTAAAATTTTCTCCATTGTACAACCCTTCCATCTATGTAATTTAATTTTAAATTCCTAAAATATTATAAGTTTCTAAAACAAATCAGAGTAGATGGTGGCTTTAATACGAAGTCATTCATTTAGTGTGAGTTAATGATTAAGGTATTTCCTTTGTCAAATCCTATAATTTTATTATAGACTATCCATATTATAGAATTTGATGGCCTCAAAAAGTCTCATTGTATTTTTGAAAAAATAAAGACAAGAGAAGCAACATTAATTGATGGGAATGCATCAATTAAGGGTTTGAAGATAAAGAAGACAATTCAAAGAGGCATAAGGATTAAAAGATATAGAAGACAATGAAGCAAGATTGATAGTATCAATTCATGTATTCCAACCCACCTAACCTCTACCTAGCTACCCCTTACTCTACCCACCCTCATCACCTGTCCTTTGCCCCTCTCCAATGAAATAACATGAAAAAATCAATTAGTTAGTTAAGGTAATAAGGTTAAAGTGAAGACCCACCACAAGAAATAAGTTCTACTTTCCCCAAAACCCACCCTTGTCTAATCTTGCAAAGAAAGAAAAGTTCTCATTTAAATGTGGTATTTAGATACGAAAAGAGGAAATGCTTTTTCTCATATGCAAAGTTTTGGGCAAGTGATACAAAGGTTCCACAAATAGTTCTATGAAGTTTAGTGGTGAAGGATAGCCTTGAAATGGTTTTCAAAATAATAGCAAGGTGTAGTATTCACATGGATAGATGGCAAAAGGCTTCAACATTTTATATGTTCATCATATTATTCTAGAAGAAGCATTGTTTTATGCTTAGTGGGAATTAGGAGGTTGAATTCAGTTCACTTGCTCTCATGGGAATGTCATTTTGAACAACCTACTACAAAATTGAAGGGTGACTATAGAAAATAGAGAGAAAAGCTTAATAGAATGATTCCTATACAATAGTTGGTATTAAAACATCTGATTACAACCACTACTCCAAAATTAATCTCAAATCTAGTGCTTTCTCACTCATGAAATTTAAAATTTTCAAACAGAGAGCACCTAACCATAACATAAAAATACAAACCAAAGGCCTTGATTTAATCTTTCCTTATAAGCTCTACAAGAAGCTTTGTGCACCTTCGAGATGCTTGATAATTTTTTCTTATTTCTTATCAACTAATAAGAATTTCAAAGGCCTTAAGTAGATCAAACTTCTCTTAATCTACATGTTATGGCTCAAGATGCACCTAATGTTCCAACTAAAGAAACTTCTGATGTCACAAGCTCGCAAATTTGAGAACAAGTCCCAACATATTGAATATATAAGCATAATTCCTCAATCTAAGATGGTCAAAGAAGACAACCTGAAAAGATGATTCTAGAGAAATGAATGGAATTGTGTTTTGAACTTTTCCCATTTCAGAAATTTCCTCCCACAAGATCATAGAGTCTTTGTTCAACCCTTTTGAGTTGAGTAATCATACAATTTTTGGCTTTCTCTTTCACTCATTGCTATGAATTTTGGTTATGTTTTTTATTAAAAGTAGAGTAAGTTTCTTCTTCAAGCAGAAAATATGGCCAAATGACCAAGTGCTTGAATATGACTAGAACATAAGTTATGCTCTAAAATTGAACCTTACATGTATATCAAAATCCATTAGATCTATATATCAACTTTCATAGAAATCCAATGCTATCATATTTGTGCATGTTTTTGTGTGCTCAGAGTGAAACTACAATCTGAAAATGACTTTACAATATTGAAGTGACATAACACTTAAAAGGAATCCAAACATCCAAATTGCATATAGATCTACACATTCTACCTTTTATCATATTGGTTTACTAAGGGAACCAACATGCAAAGAATATACTGAAATTATCTTCAAACCTAGCTCATAGAGATAAATCTCAAGATGGAAAAAAAATTCATTACCATCAAACCTACCTATTAAAATTTCTAGCTCAGAAGAAAACCATCAAATAAGGTTACATGGATGTCTAGTTTTGACAATACCATCATCCTTGACAATGGACCAAACAAAGAAAAAATAAGAGAACATGAAAAGGGACTTAACTAGATCATACAAGTATTAAGGACAAATAAGTAAAGCCAAAAAGAGACCTAAACTAAAATGGAGAATAATCCAACATAAAATTACATAGCCTAATACATATCATATACAAGGAAAGTTTTTAAAAAAAAATTCATGAGATTTTGGTGCATATTTCTTATATCTTGTAAAATTTATTATGTTCCATAGAATTGTATAACAAGGGGGCATAGAGACAGTTGGTTGGGCATAGAGAATCACGTTAGCTCACAAACCTAGCTACAAAGTGCACATTCATGTCTTCTTTCTTGGGATTAACATAGTTGAATCTCAGATTCGTAGACCACCATAACGCACAAATTGTGAAATAAATTTCACGAGCAACTTTTTTTTTGGTTTGTTTATGAGCCCAATTTGGTAAAAATTTTGACCAAATATATTTTTTAAAAATTAAGAAAATGTATTTTGAAAAAAATTACAAATTAAATTTTCTGTGAGCAAAAATGTAAAGAGCCAATCAAAATAAAGAGGTCGTAGAACATTATAAACCATGAAAATGATTTTACAAAACACAATTCCCAATGCAAACTAATGTCAAATGAGTGCAATGAAAACATTAGCCTCTATCTTTATAGATGATACTAATAAATTGAGTAGTTTGAATCATCAGTATAGAAGTACATTATTATTAGTTCCTATCATAGGCAAGAAACTAATTAATCCATCGAGATGCATTTTTTTAGTTAAACCAGTAAATCAACTAATGACAAAAAATTATTAAATTTTATTAGGTTTTAACATTATAGATAATGTTTACTATTTATCTTTCAATAATTTAAAAATCTAATTTTGTTTATTTATGATGGGTGAAAGCAATGAAATTTTTTAGAGAAAAATATAAAATTATGAATATTATAATAATAAAACAATCGAAACATTACTTTCTATAATTTTGTTTTGTATAACATTGTTATTGTTATAAATTTCTAGTAACTTCTAGCAATGTCTATCTAACATCGATGGAAATTTCTCGTAGTTTCTTTAAAATCATTGCTCTCGTTGGTAATTTCTAGAATCAGAGCTACACAAGAAGTAGCCGAATACTCCACCATATTAATGCCCTACTTATGCTTAGGCAATGGAATAGTGGTTAAAGGAGCATAGGAGAATTTTTGAAGGCCATTATTCAATTTTTTTTTTTGTTTGGATATAGTCATTGAGATTGTTACTGATCTAGAAAATAAGAGGGTATTCAAAAATATCAAGGTATATTGTTACCCTTAGATGAATACTTTATTTTATGGTTTTCAATGATTAGTATATAGAAAGTGATTTTTATTTTTGGTATAAATTGGTTAGCCTAATTGTTAAAGAGTTATGTACTTGTTAGCTTCAATGTGGATTTCAATGTGGAGGTTCCTTTACACTCAATTTTTTTAGCTCTAACTTCCTGGCTACCATGAAGGCTAGGGTTTGCTAAAATGTATGTAGTTTTTATTAGTTTTAAAAATATTATTTCCAGAATTTATTCTCAATTGGTAAGCTTTCTTAGTTTATTTTTTGAGCTAGATGACACTATACAAATATAGAAAATACACTTGCTTTAATCTATGAAGTTGGTCAATGTTGGTACCTTTTGTTTGTGGATGATCTTTTTCTTTTACTATGCCTTGCCTTTGACTATTAGTTTTAGGTAGCTTGGAAAGTTGTTTATCCACATGTGATTAATTGACAAATAATTGTTAGATTTATGAAAAATAATTATTATTTAACTAATTGACTCCTAGAAGCCACTAGTAACCTATTGGCTAGGTTATTTTAATCAAGAAGTAACTAGAAAATTCTAGGTTAGGAAGTAACTAGAAACTTCTTGGTTAGGAAGTAACTAGAAACTTCTTGTTTGAGTTGTCTTGATCATGAAGCAACTAGAAACCTCTTGGTTAAGTCGTATAAAAGGGGGTCAAGGGAGGCATTTGGAGAAAAAAATAGTACAAAGAACAACAAGAAGTTGTAGAAGCATTTGTAGTATTAGCAAATGAGTTTACAGTGATAGAAAATAGTCTTGCAGAGATAGTGTTGGGGATAGTGGTGAGAATATCAATAGGAGAAATTAGAAGGTTGTCTAAATTTTGCCAATGAGAGGCAAGGAATTTAATATCTCTTGATTTGTTGAAGTTAATATATTTTCCATCTATAGAACTAGTTTTCCTTTAGGGGTTTTTCTAGGGAAGATTTCTCCAAAAATATTGTGTTCTCTATGTTCTAAATTTTTTGTTGTATTTTACTGATGAAGTTGTAGTTGTGTTATTTTTTCATATTAGCTATGAATTTTTTTCTAGTAGTTTAATAATCATTTATGATAGGAGATTAATAACTAGTGATAGTAGCAGTGTTAATTTACACATGGTATCATACTGCTATTAAGGGTAGAAGAGTTTTTCCCTAGGAAAGAAATTGTGATCTCTTCATAATTATTGCTTTAATCCCTTGAGATGGCTTCAGCTAGTTTGAGAGATTAGGATAGATTGGATGGTGCCTCACATTTTGGTGTCTAGAAGGTCAAAATTTCTTTATTATTGGAAGAGAATGGTATCAAAGATTATGCTACTACTGGTATAGTTGTACCTATAGATTCTCTATAGTGTGAAACATATAAGAAGGAAAATGCCAAGGAGAGGAGGATTATCCTTGATGGTGTCAAGGATCATATTGTTCCACATATTGCAAAGCTAGATATAGTGAAGAAGATGTGGGATGCCATTCTAAATCTATACCAAAATGCTACCACCAATAGGAAGACGATTCTTAGAGAGAAGTTAAAGAATACTCAGATGAACCAAGGAGAAGATGTTACAAGTTACCTCACTAAGCTTAGACTTGTCAAGGATGAGTTAACAACTTTTGGAGATAGTCCCAATGATGATGATCTATTGAGAATAGCCCTAAATGGGTTTTCTATATATTGGAGTGTCATTGTTCAAGTTGTCAGTAGACATGATACCTTGCTAAGTTGGGATTGAATTGGACTAATTTCATTCAAAAGGATTTTAGATTAAGTCTTTTCAATGAGACCATCAAGATTAGAAAAGTGAAGTGGAATAGGAGAAAGTTGCTCTAGTTGGGAAATGGAAAGCAAAGAAGGGATCTAGCTCTCAAAGCAAGAATAAGAAGAAGGACCTTTGTATGGTCAATTTCTTTGGATGTCATGAATGTGGTCACAATGTTAGTGATTTCCAAAAAAGGAAGAAGGCAAAGAAGTAGGTGGCAACTTCAAAAAGTGTAGAAGAAATCTCGAGTAGATTGGAAGATGAGTTTGCACTTATAGCTTGTATGGTGAGCTCAACCTCACAAACTATTTGGTATATAGATAGTGGGGTGTCATTTCATATGATAGGAGTTAAAGAGTACTTCTCCAGTTATAAGGAGGAGAACACTAATATCTAGATTTCTATTGGAAACTTGTCCAAACTCAACCCAGGTGAGAAAGGGATTGTTCAATTTCAGAGGGAGAATGGAAATATAATTATTTTTCATGATGTGGTGCATGTGCTAGGATTAGATATTAATTTGATTTCTATATGGGTTCTTTAGGATACGAGGTATAATGTACACTTAAAAGGAATACATGTGTTGATTAAGTACAAGGATTGGAAATCACCCATAACTATTGTAGTTAGGAGTGGTAGTCATTATAGGTTTCAGTTTGATACTCCTATGACACTCATAAGCATCACTAATCCTAGAGATCTTGGAGAGCTATGGCATAGGAGGATGGGCCATATTCATCATGTAGAACTCAAATTTCTTTGTGAGATGGTAACAGGTGTTCCAGAGGTGAGCATAGAGCATGATGATGTATGTAAAGGATGAGTGTTAGGGAAGTTTATGAAAGCATCCTTTTTAAGGAGTGACACCAGATCTGAAGGTCTTCTTGATCTAGTACATTTAGGTGTATGTGGACCGATGTCAATGAAGTCTATCAGAGGATACGAGTACTATGTTACTTTTATTGATGATTTCTCCAAAAAGACCTAGATATACTTGTCGAAGACCAAGGATGATGTTTTCAATCAACTCCAAGAGTTAAAGGCTCTAGTGGAGAAATCAACAGGAAAGGAGATAAAGGTTCTTTGATCAAACAATGGAGGGAAATACAAAGGAATAAACTACCAAGAGTTTTGTACTAGTGAAGGAATCAAGAGAGAGTGGAAAATTCCTTATAATCCATAATAGAATGGAGTTGCTAAGATAAAGAACCATTATATATCATGGGTGGAAAGAGCTATGCTACATGACCAAGATATGCCCTACTACTTATGGGTAGAAGCATGTAGTAAAATAATCTACATTTAGAATAGGGTTCCACATAAGGTACTAGAGAGGATGACACTAGAGGAAGCTTTCATATGTAAGAAGCCTAATGTTATCCATTTCAATATTTTCATATTCTAGGTGATACACACACCAAGTTAGATTAGACTGCAAAGAGGGGGTACTTTGTTGGGTACAGTGAAACCTCAAAGGAATATAGGATTTTTATCCCTAGGACAAAAATAATTATTTTCAGGCATGATGTTAAGTTCATAGAGGAAAAGGCATTTAGAAGCTCTAGAGATTTGCAAGAAGTTGATTAGAGTGAGTAGTCAACAGAAGCTCTAAGGCCTAGACAAGAGTAGTAAAGCACAAGTACAATTACCAATACAAGTGTAGGCTCAAGTGGTGAAGATTCACAGAGAATGGAGCAAAAGGTACAACATGAAATGCATATAGAATACTTAGAGGTTGATATCTCATCCTTTATAGTATAGTAGGAACCATGAGGTTCAAGAGACATAAAGGGATACTTAGGAGTTTGTGGGAGCTCCTAGGAAGATTACTAGATAGTGGAGACAACACAAAAATTTCAATAACTATGTGGCATTAGTTAGTCAATTAGTAGATAGTAAACCTTCCAACTATCAAGAGGCTACAAAACATTAGGTATGGAAGGATACTATGGTTAAGGAGTATAACTCAATTATGTAGAATGATGTGTGGGAGGTAGTTCCTTGACCAATAGATAGGAGAGTAGTTGGATCATGCTAGATTTATAAGATAAAGCACAATGAAAATGGTAGCATTGAGAAATACAAGGCATGGTTCATGGCCAAGGGGCTCTCTTAGAGGGAGGGAATAAACTACAAGGAGACACTTTCTCTAGTGGCTAGGTATACTTCTATATGAGCTATGATCTCATTAGCAGCATAAATGGCATGGCAGATCCATCAAATGGATATCAAGATGTCATTCCTTAATGGTGAGTTAAAGGAGGAGGTATACATAGAGAAACTAGAAGGCTTTTTAGAACAAAACAAAAAGACCCACATGTGCAAATTGAAGAGAGTACTATACAAACTCAAGGAGGCTCCCAAAGCATGGTATGAGTGCATTGATACATACTTGCAAGAAATGGGCTTTGTGAAGAGTGAAGTAGATGCTAACCTCTACTACTTGTTGGTTGGGGGTGAGATTATCATTCTTGTTATTTATGTGGATGACTTATTTCTTATAGGTTCACTAGGGCTCATAGAAGACTACAAGAGGGACCTTGCATAAGAGTTAGAGATGAAGGACTTAGGAATCATGTACTAATTTCTGGGCATGGAGGTTTGGCAGACAAATGGAGAGATTTTCCTTGGTCAAGGGAAATATTGCATTGAAATCTTGAAGAGATTTAGGATGGAGAACTGTAAAGCCATGTCTACACCCATGATCATGAAATAGAGGAAGGTAGATACATCTAAGGAGAAGGATGTAGATCCCTCCTTATACAAACAATTGATTGGTTTTCTTATGTATTTGGTCAACACTAGGCCAGATATAACATTTTTCATAAACTCTCTTAGTGAATTCATGGTTGAAGCAAAGAGAATGCATTGGAAAGTGGCCAAGCATGTATTGCATTACTTGCATGGTACAATTCAGTATGGGATCAAATATGTTCAAAGTGAAGGTATTAGGTTAATGGGCTATATTGATATAGATTGGGTACGAAGTAAAATAGACAAAAGGAGCACTTTAGGGTGTTGTTTTAGTTTGGGATTAGGAGTTGTATCTTGGTTTAGTAGGCAACATAAATCTATGGCTCTAAGTTTAGCAGAAGAAAAATACATAGTAGCTAGCATGGCAACATGTGAAGTTGTATGGATTTGAAAGTTGTTAGTAGCCTTGTTTGGTCAAAAGGTTGAGACTACTATGATACACTATGATAATCAAAGTTGCATCAAGTTGTCTAGGAATCCAGTGTTTCATGATAGGTCTAAACATATAGATATCAGATATCACTTCATTGGAGATTATGTACAATGGGGGGTTGTTTAGCTATAGTACATACCTATGGAGGAGCAGGTAGTAGACATTCTGACAAAGGCATTGGGGAAGGTGAAATTCATCTTCTTTAGAGATAAGTTGGGTGTCATGCAAAACAATTTCCTTGCTAAGACGAAGTGTTAGTTTTAGGTAGCTTGGATCGTTGTTCATCCACATGAGATTAATTGACAAATAATTGTTGGAGTTAAAAAAAAAATTATTTGTTAATTAACTAACTCCTTCTAGAAGCCATTAGTAACCTATTGGTTAGGTTTTTTTAATTGAGAAGCAACTAGAAACTTCTTGTTTGAGTTGTCTTGATCAAGAAGCAACTAGAAACCTCTTGGTTAAGTAGTATAAAATGGGGTCAAGGGAGGAATTTGGAGAACATAACAATATAGAGAACAACAAGAAGCTGTAGAAGCATTTGCAGTGTTAGCAAATGAGTTTGTAGGGATAGCAAATAGTCTTGTAGTGTTAACAAGGGTGTAGTGATAGCATTGGGGATAGTAGTGGAGAATATCAACAAGAGAAATTAAGAGGTTGTCTAAATTCTACAAGTGAGAGCCAAGGAATTTTGTATCTCTTGATTTGTTGAAGTTTATATATTTTCCATCTACAAAACTGGTTTTCCCTTAGGGGTTTTTCTAGGGACAATTTGTCCAAAAATATTGTGTTCTCTATGTTTTGAATTTCTTTCTATATTTTATTAGTGACATTTTAGTTTTGTTATTTGTTGATATTAGCTGTGAATTTGTTTTCAAAAGTTTAATAATTGTTTATGATAGGAGATTAATAATCAATGATTGCAACAATGTTAATTTTCACACTGACCAATCTTGGTCTAATTTTTTTTGGACCTTATGAAATTACCAAATGATAGACACATATATTTATATGTTTTATTTCATGATTTACATCCATCAATGTAAAAAACTTTGATACTTCGTAAAGGTGAATAACACAATTACAAGAATAATAAATCATGGCATATAAATCTTGATCCCCCATCTTCAGTAGGAGAAGAGTCAACATTTCTTCCTCAACAACACCTATAAAGTGGTCCTCACATTGGATGAAGCTTACCCTTTCAATTATCTAAGATTTTGAAACTAGTAGTGCAATGGTCTCAAGTACAATAGAATCAATATCAGATCCACAACACTTTTAATAGTCAAAATCACAACAACAATGATAGTGAACAATGATATTGCTTTCTAAGACACCAGGCTAACCCACACACTAATAACAAAACTTTGATGGGAACAAAACAAAGAGCGTTCCCATATCCATGTTGACCTAATCAAGCTTGTTGTTGATGGTGCACTAACATATTTTAATATTGTACACATCTACCTTAAGCATGTAAGCTATAAGGCACATACTCACCTTTAGCTACAAACATGACCATTTTATTTGACTTTTTTGGATTGGTAGATTGATCCATTTTTTCTCTCATCTCCCTTAAAATCCTCTTCTCATGAACAATCAAAGGAACCTACCAAATGATGGCATATTCCTCCTTTCTCTTTTTCAAAATACTACCAAAACAAGCCTATTATGCTATCTACAAGTTAGGCAATGTGTGGGTAACAACTTTTGAAAGATCTACTTGTTCATTACATGTTCATTACTGTCAAAGAAACATGGAAGCACCACAACTATTGTTGCCTCTATTTTCTTTCATACCCTTCGCATATGCATGAGTGGAACCTTCTCATACACATGATCCATAGTGGATACAAATGACTCCTCCAAAAATTGCCACACATCATAGAGACAGACACCATTTTTCTTGTACTTTTATATTCAGTCCTACAAAGTTGTGCATGGCTTTCATTCCATTTTAATTGACATATACTATCCATATTTGTTTATATAGATTGTGGACAAAAATATGTATTTTTTATAGATTTTCATACATATATATCCTACTTTTATTTAGGATTTTAGATTTTAAAAAATTAACTTTACTGAAAATTTAAAATTTATTTGTTTTTGAATTAAAAGTAGGCAAAACTAGGGGGCTGGCCACAAACTAGTCAACTACCAGCAAATTACCATCAAACAAAGTTATCCCCTACCACTAAGTAAATAAAAAAAAAAACAAGGTTAAAAACCATAATTAAAAAAGTTTCAGTAGGCTTAAACATATAGCCTGATTTTGAACTAAAGAAACTATAGTAAAATATAAACAAAGGCTTAACAACCTTGCAACTTATCAAGTCTAACAACCAACAGATAAACAACATAAAAATTAAAAGGAGGGAACCCTTAAGATTTCTTGGCCTCCTTCCTCCCTAGGAAGATGTTAGCCTAGTCTTCTGTCGGGAATTCAAATAGCATCTTAGAATCCTCCTTAGGTAGGTCTACCTTCATGTCCTTAAACAAACTCAATGTGGTGGCAACCACATGTGTCACTTTAACCATGAACTTTGTTAGTAGGCACATTCTCTCCTCCTGTGCATGGGTTCCCTCCCATACCTCATTACCAACCTTTTGCAACTCACCCGAGTAGCCATTGCTACCAGTCTTTGTAGCTTCCTATATAATCAAGGGATTAGTAGCATTTTTAGAAAAATCCTTAATAGGGGAGGAGATCATTATGGGGGAGGGCACCCTGTCCACCATATTGAGGAACTAATCCCTCATTAGGTCCACACATACTAGATCAACTATTGTAGAAACATTTTACACATCTTGATTCTTCTTTTTTCCTTCTCTTGAATCTAACCTAGAAGAGTCCAAAACCTCCTCTTCCTCCTCCTCTATTCCCCCCACCCCAAAATTAATTGCCCTTTCTTTCATCCTTTGTTTGGCACATCCTGAATCCTTTGACTCTGTCTCCTCCTCCTACAAGGCCCACTCCTTCAATTTCCTCTTAGCATTAGATTTTGTTAACCTCCCCAACCTCTTCCTACCCCCTCTCCCCTCTTCCTCTAACTCCTCCAACACCTTCTCCTTCCCTTTATCATGTCTCTCTCTTTTCCTTGAGGGTGTGGGTTTCACCTAGGGACCTACTAGGTGAAGGTTGTGGGGTATAGAATCTAGGACTCATGACCCTAAGGGGAACCATTTGGGGCTAGGAGTTCAAATGGGTAGGAATGTCAATTTCCACAATCCTAGCGGGGGAATTGATATAGCTTGAAAATTAAACCTTGGTGTAAAATGAAAAAAATTACTCCCTTTCTCATTTTTTCTTTCACATCAATAACAATATCCTCTAATTCATGTACTAGGAAGAATGGAATAGAAATAAAATATGTGGCAAAAATGATTAAGAAGAGGAAAGTGATAGTAGTAGCAGACTACATACCTTTCTTCTAGGTTTAGATACTTCATCAGAACCAAAAAAAATTCGTTCCATGGTTCAGGAAGCTTCTCCCACATGAAACCACCTCTATGTTGAATAGGCTCCTCTCCATACACAAAGAAGCATTGCAGGCTCACATCATCTATCACCCTAATCACCTTTTGCCACTTCCTACCCTTTATGGCCAAACTTGTGGCAAGAGAAATCACCTCCTCAAAGATATGGAATGAGATACCATTTATTTTTACTCTACAGTCCTCCCAAGAGTTGACAAATTGCATAGAGAAATTTTCATCATGTTCATTAAGCACCTCCAAAAATGAGACAAATCCACCTTCCTTCAACAAAAGCCACACCAAGGGCTTCCTTGCATTTTCTTCAATCATAGCTAGCTCAATGTGCATCAAATCACCACCCATCTCTACAATTTTTCCCTCTCATCTCTTCTTCTTCAGAATCCAAACATAGTTGCTAAAAATGACTTCACACAAGTAGGTAGAAAAACCCAAAGGTGGAGATAATAACCACAATTAGTAGTAATAATGGAAGTGACCAAATTAGCAAGAGAGATCACCTTTCCTCTGCCATGATCTTTCTCCCAATCACTTACATCATTTTCAATTCACATTAAACATTCAAAAATTAATTCTTTTTTCAAATCAGCATACGATAACACACATAGGTAAATAATTAAAAGCCCTCCTTCTCAAACTTCAATTTTTTAGGCCATGTGAATTTATCATTCCCCATACCTAATCCATCACTCCTTTCCATTTGTACATTGAGGACCTTTCCTCTCTACTAGCTCAACAACACAAGACAAAAAATCCAACTAGGACTCATCATATTTCACTTCATGACTCACTAACTCCCTTAGCAACTTTGGCAATGTGTTCAAATTCCTCAACCATCTAAGCCCCTTCACCTTTAAGCCTATCATTGCCATGCCATTAGCCACACTATTTCCCTCCCAAAATATGTGACTCAAACCAGACCTATTAAGAATGGTTAATAGGTACTTGATGTCTTCTATCACACATTTGATGGCCCATCCCTCCCTCATTTTACCTTTGATAGTATCTATGATGATTTTACAATTGCCTTCAATTTCTACATCCCTCCATCCCACACCTATGACTAATTTTGAGCCCCAATATAGAGCTATCACCTCCATCATATTATTTTAAACTTTCCCTAACTGACCAAAATATGCCAACAACATCCTACCCTTAATGTCCCTAACCATCTCTCCACCTGCTAAACCCTCCTTTCTGGCTACACCATCAAAATTGAATTTAATCCAATTAGTAGGTGGGGGTTCCCATCGAGTTCTTTTCCTAGACATAAGATTAAAATTATCAATCTCCATTATCCCTTTTGCCAACTTCCATCTCTTGGCCACTCTAACCTCTAGGGTAAAAGGAGGGAACACCAATTTTCTCCACTTGCTGTAACTAATGTTTTTTACCATCAATTTGTAGATCCTTTCCACCACAAATTTCTCTTCTCTCTCCTCATTCTTGAACACCCTATTATTTCTCTCTTTCCAAATACCCCAACAAACATGGTGGGAATGATCTTCCATAAACTAATAAGGAGGGGTGGGTAAAGGGGCCCTACCAATTCACCATAAATTGCCCCATGTCCATATTAAACACCCAATTCACCTCCAACATTTGAAGAATTCTCCAAAAATTAGCAGCATAATTCTAATACAGGAATAAGTGGGTGATGCTCTCTTCCTCCTTCTTACACATATGACATCTATTGGATAATTGAAACCCCCACTTCATTAGGTTGTCTGTAGCAAGAATTTTCCCATGGATGGTGGTCCACCAAAAAATATTGATTTTTGAGATTAAGGGGTTAAACCAAACATTTCCACAATCATTATGTTCAAATGTTTTGTTGAACATTAGTTTATAGGTAGATTTAACTGTGAACTCCCTTGTCAAGGTAACCTTCAAAATGAACTCATTAGTCTGGTCCCTTCCCAAGATTCTATGCTCCTCCAACATAGAATTTATCTATTCTACCATCTCCCCTCCAACCATATCATTCTAATGTAGCTTTACCATTTTCCACTTTCTCCCTAGGCTAATAAAATTAGCTACCATTCCCCCCCCGCCAATATTGTAGGTGATTCTAGAGAGAAACAAACTTTGTTTTTATTAATGGTTTATCCATAAGCCATGGATCCTCCCAGAAATTAATCTGGTTACCATTGCCCACTATCCACCTGACACCCTCCTTCAAAAAGGTTCTACTTTTCACAATATTTACCCAAATATTAGAGCCCATAGGGAGATCATTTCTCTAGGTGTAATGTGAGAACATCAAATTTCCAAGGTACTTAGCTTTTATAATATTACACTAGCTAGATTCCCCCTTCATAAGATTCCACCCCATCCTAGTGAGAAGCACATTATTCAAATCAATTATCTTCCTTAATCCCAATCCTCCTTTGCTCTTGGGTTTAGAAACCATTTCCTAGCTAACCAAACTTAGTCCAATCTTCTCAATTCCTCCAAACCAAATAAAGTTACATTGAATTTTCTCCAATTTATTAGCCATACACTGAGAAATTTTGAAAAATGATAGGAAGTACATTGGTAATCCCTAGAGGAAGGAAATCAGTAATTGTAGCTTGCCCGCACTATTCGACATTTTGCCTTTCCATCCAATCAATTTTCTCTCCATCCTTTCCAAAAGAGAATTCCAAAAGTTGTTACTAACATCTTTCATAGTTAAGGGGAGACCCAAATAAGTATTAGGTAACTTAGCAACATTGCAAGCTATGATATTAATAATCCTTCGTTATAAGTCAGGGGGTGTTAAAGAAGAACACTTTTCTTTTATCAAAATTAATCTTTTTTCCTACATTCACCACATATATCTCCAACACCAACTTCCAAACTCTAGCCTCACCCATCAAAGACTCCGCACTTAGGAAGGTATCATCCACAAACTATTGTATCACTTTAGAGGGAAGTGTTGAAGTAGGTTTAATGTCTTTAATTGTTCCCCCCTCCAACTTTCTCAAGAACACTCTCCCTAGGACTTTAGCTACCACAATAAATAGGTAGGGAGAGATAGGATCACCCTAGCTAAGTCCCCTCTCCCCACCAAAATTACCCCAAGATGACCCATTAACCATCACAAAATAGTTGATAGTTTCCACCATCGATTCCACCATTCTAATAATTTTTTGACTAAAGCCATTCTTTTCCATAACTTTATACAAGAAAATCCAATTAATCCTATCATAAGCTTTAGAGATTTACAGTTTCAAAGCCATACCAAGATTGTCACTCTTCTCCATTAAGTGCAAATCTTCATGTATCACTATGGAAGCATCCAAGATTTGGCATCCTAGGACAAACCCACTCTGGGTTTTCTCAATGAACTTATGCAACAACAGCTTCAACCTATTCACCATAATTTTTGAGAAAATCTTGTAAGTAGTGTTACATAGAGTGATCGGGTTGAAGTTGGAAAGGACCTCTAGGTCTTTCACCTTGGGGATCAAGGCAATAAAAGTTTTATTAAGTTGTTTAAGTAGTTTCCTAGTTCTGAAAAGGTCATAGGCTACTCAAAGGAGATCCAACTTGATCAACTCCCAAAAGTGCTAAAAAAATGTCAGAGGGAAACTATTAGGTCCCAGGGATTTATAAGCTTTCATATAGAACACAACTCTGAGGACTTCCTTCTCAGTAACCATTTGAGCTAACTCTTCATTCTCTTAAACTGAGATAACCATGGGCATGGAATTAATAAACCATTGCCTATCCTCCTCCCTAAAGTTTCTTTGCTCTTCCAAATAAGAGTTTCTAAAATATGCCATCACCTAGTTTCCTATCTCTTTAGATTTATTTAGCTTGACACTATTATCATCTTTGATGTTATCTATAGTGTTTCTTTGTTTATGAAATGAGGTAGATATATGAAAAAATGCAGTATTCCTATCACCCACTTTGAGCCACAACACCCTAGATCTCTATTTCCAGTAGGTCTCCTCTTTAATCATTGTTTGCTTCTAGAATTTTTTGTATTTATCCTCCTCTTGGATAATATTATTCATAGCCATGCCTTCCCACATATCTTTTTGGAGCTCAACTAACTTCCCTTCTACCTTCACCTTAGTCTTGAAGATATCACCAAAATATCTTCTTCTTTTTTCTAGGGCAACACATTTCTTCTAACATTTTCTAGATTAACAGAGAGTCTATTTGTTATTTAAGTAACAAGTTGTTAAAAAGGTTAAATAAAATGTAATGACCCTGCTCAAATCTGACTTTATAATGCTGATTGAAGGCTCAAAGAATTTGATCAAACACTTCACACAAAAGGGTCATATGACTGATATAACATTTTGTGTTTCTTTAATGACTCTTTTCTTCAATTTGCATCAATGAGAACAAACACTTCACACAAAAGGGTCATATGACTGATATAACATTTTAGTTTGCTTTAATGACTCTTTTCTTCAATTTGCATCAATGAGAATGTTTACAAATGACTCTAAATTGACTAAACAATGACCTAACATGAATATACAACTTATTTTAACAATATTCAATGCATATATGTGACTAAAACTACTTGCAATATGTAGCTATGGCAACTAGTAACTATGACAAACACTTTGGATGCAACGGAAGATGAAATTTATGCACCTATAGCCAAGTGGTATTTTAACAAACATTTGGTATGCATAATTATGATATTATTTATGCCCAAAAAGAAAGCCTACAACCAATTGACATTTTGACAAACAATTGGCATGAAAACTAATGAGTTGATCATGAATGGCAATAACATATTCAATTACAATAATAGTTGACCAAAAAATTATATCTCTTTTATAATAAAATGTCTACTACAATGATGCTATGAATTGGTAAAGACTCTTGGCTTACAATTTTTCGACAATAGTGCCAAATTTGATTTTCTTAGTATTCACTTATAGCAGCAATTAAAATGCCTATGATGACAATGCAAACTACTTAGTGAATGTAAGAAGAACTTGATAATGATGACGCCCAATGTTGTTGATGAAGAAACAATAAAAATCCAATGTGATAGGCACCTTCTAAGCTCAAATCGAAATACTCAAGCTATTGCCCCTGTTCTTGCCTATTAAAAGTTTAGATAATTAATTGTAGCACCAAACACCATCCAGTTTGCCCCTAAAATGATTGTCTCGACAATAGGAATTGAATGCAACAATACCCAAAATGATTGGCCTCCTCAATCAAAAGGTATGAGAAAAAACATGAGACTCACATAGGCTGACCAACCTCCATGACAATAGATGATGAAGGTTTTTAATAATCCTACTCAATAACATAATTAATCTCAATAATACATTAGCTACTAAAGTAACTTCTCCATCAAATGCAACAATACATCAGCTATTGCAAGTACAATAATACATCAACTATTGTACTCAAATAATCTCCATTGTGAAGCACAAGATTGGACTTTTGAAGTAAAGTCCACAATCAACAATAATTCAGATAGTATCTCCTAGATTGGGTGAATCATCCCTATTCAATATGTTAAATCTTGAAAACAACAACTTAACAAGAGTGATCCCTATCAGCTTGTCCAATTGCTCTTCCCTTGTTGTCCTAAATTTGCAAAATAATAGTTTGGAAGGAAGCTTACCACATGAGTGTAGTAAGCTAAGTGATTTATATTCATTAGTTGTTCACAATAATAAGTTGCATGGATCGTTCCCTCTTTCATTAGAAAATTGTTCAAAGCTACAGGTTCTTGATATGGGAAAAAAATTATTTGGTGGTGAAATACCAAATTTGATTGGAGATCTTTCAAAGCTAAGAGTTTTGGTGATGAAGGAGAACAATTTTACAGGCAGTATTCCTTTAGAAATAGGCCAGCTAATGAACCTTCAAATCTTGCTGCTTTTGTCAAATTGCATCTCAAGTATAATTCCACAAACAATTGCATTCTTGGAAGCAATGGAAAAGCAAACTCAAAATGGTTTTATATTTTTCTCTGGTTATACTAAGTCATTCTATCAAGATGGGTTGGATATGACTTTAAAAGGTATATATCAACACTATTCATATATTCTTTACACACTCACATCTATAGATCTCTCAAACAATGAATTGGAGGTAGAAGTTCCTTCTAATTTAGGGAATTTTAAGGGGCTAAGGATTTTAAACTTTTCAATGAATAACTTGAATGGAAGCATTTCAAAAGGTTTTGGAGAAATGCATCAATTGGATGCATTGGACCTTTCAAGAAATCATTTTTCAAGACAAATCCCTGCAAAGCTTGACTGTCTGAGTTTTTTAGGCTCACTAGATCTATCAAATAATAATCTTTCAGAAAGAATATCACAAGAAACACATATGACCATCTTTGGAGAATCCTCTTATTTAGAGAATCATGGTTTATGGGGGTGTCCCCTACCCAAAAATTATTCTTGGCCTAACATTTGTTCCTTCTTCTCCTCCAATTTACATTGATAAGTTAGAGAGAAGCACTACTTATCTATGGCATGGGATAAAATTTGGATTGTCCTATGGAATAAATTTTGGTGGAGTAATATCATTGATCCTCATAAAAATCAGTTGGCAAAGGAAATACTTCATTAAAGTTGATGCAATATTGAAGTTTTTATTTCCTTGGATGAAGAATTCGACACTATGAAGGGATACATGTAGAAGCCATTTAAATGTGATTTTTTTTGTCCTTCAAAGTATATATCACAATTCTAAATATTCAAATACTAAAATTCAAAAAGTTTTGGTATATTTTAAGATAAAGTTCTATAGGCTATTCTATCAATTGTAGATTCTTGGTAGTTCTTGTAAATTGAATGATATAATTTTCTACTTTTTATTGATACATAACTTTGTGTACAGGGACCTATGTTTTCTTATGATGATTTCTTGGTTCATTTAGAGACTTCTTGGACTTGGTGGCCAAAAAAAAGCATCACACATGCTTTTGGGGAGGACCTACTTGTAATAGAAAACTCTTTTACTTTTATGAAGAAAAGAAAGATCCAAAAAATAAAAAGTTATTCATTTTGTTTAGAAATAGATGATGTAACATCAAATAATAATATAAATGTTGAAATCTAAACTTGTCATGACTAGAACATCTAAGTTGTCACTAGTTTTAAAATAAAATAAGACATTTTTTAGTTTGATTTATAGCAATCTAATAAAATGCATATACACAAATCCAACTATTCTAGACTTGTGATATTGCTATTAGAATTTAACTATGTGTTTTTGAGTCAAACTCATTGACCCATATTTCATGAGTTCTGATTCAATATGAATCCATCTATCATGAGAATAAATGAAAAATTTTACTGGTGAAAAATGAAAATAAAAAATTATATCAGTCTAATAAAATTCATATACACAAATCCAAATATTCTAGACTTGTGATATTGATGTGAGGATTTAACTATGCTTTTGAGTCAAACAAATTAACCCATATTTCATGAGTAGTGATTCAACATGAATCCATCTCTCATGAGCATAAATGGAACACTTAGCACTCATTGGATCTAGGTGATGCTCACAGAGGTGAAGTACTAGGAATTCTTGAGAGGCCACACATCCTAGTTTTGCTTGATCTTGAGCACATTTAATTATAGAGTTTCCTCCATGGTTAAACCCAATGTGTTTGCAACCCCATTTACAAAGGCTTCACCAAGTGTTGTGTCTTATGAACCATTCATTAGAAAGCCCCTTAAGCTCATCAATTAATAAGTAGGAGATAATTTCCACAATAAATTAAGAAGTGTAGGGTTAATTATCATATTAGGAAGTTAAGAACTATAAATATTAAAAATTTAATTAAATTTTTGTGCATATAATCTCAATCCCCACTTGAAGTTAAAATTTATGCTAAATTTTCCTCTATAAAATATCATATAATCTTTTTAATTTCCTTTTGGATGATGGATTTCCTTAATTCCAATTTAGAAACTGAAAATTTTAAACTTTTTTTCAATGTGAAGTGTCATATGACTAAATTCAAATCCTAGGCCTTGATACTAGCATCATGAATATAAAGAATCCATTCCAATTAAATGTCAAGTTAATAAGCCTCTATTTCAAAAAGATATCTTTGCAGCAAACATATGATGATACAACAATTGCAATAATTGTACATTCGACATTCAAATTGTTTTTATCTTATTGTGGCCAACTATTCTATAATTTTTTTATAATATCATTTAGACACAAATGATAAGAATAGATCTATTGACTCAAAATTTTTAAAATTTAAAATGGGCTTCAATTCAAATAGGTTTCTTGATGGCATGCAATTAAATGGGCTGGAGTGAAACAGGTTTCTTGATGGCATGCAATAAGGATTTGATTGTTCTCTTTTGCCTTTTTGGTCATGTTTCAATTTTTGTAGCCACGAGATAGAGAAAATCTCCTAATTATCATTAGTCTATCTAGGTAGCAAAGTTCCATTCAAATTTTGGTTACTATAGAATTTAGTCTCTTTGTGCAAAGAATGTTTATTAGTATTTGAAGTATATTTTATAAAAGCATTAGAAATGACACTTGTAATTTGTAAATAATAAAATTATTCTTTCTTGGTATGTTGCCCCCTTCATTCTCAACTTGATAATAATATCATTCAACTTTCCGATGAGTGTAATCAAGGTTATCCTCTGTTCTTGCTCCTATATTTAGTTCTTTATGAATCTTCTTTGTTTTTAGTCGTATATATCTCCATTATCAGCAAGAAGGGAAAAATTTTTATGAATGACTTAAATAGCACAGAAGCATAAATAAGAAGAAATTATTGCAAAAGAGAGCATTGTAACAGATGGCTTGAACAACATTTTAATGCTTAATTCGTAAGTTCAAACTATTAAATAGTTAAAATTGACTTATTATTTTTCAAGTTTAACTTTTTCTTAGTATGCACATTTGTCATCCTTTTCAACATTATGGTGAGGATAATCTCAAATCTAACATGATGTTCCTTTTTTTTCAACTCTATTTCTAACATCTAAACACATTCTTACTATCAACTTCACAACTTGTTATGATCGTATTAGGTAGTCTACTCTCTGTTAACTCACTACATTCTTAATTTCACTATCTCCATTTAGTGTAACATTATAAACCATCTTCACTACCCTTAATTAACTGATATCTCTGTGGACTATCATGCTAGGCATGCCTTACTCCTAGTAACCTCACTTTAATTTATGATAGATATATTAGCGACCTTTAGTTCTTTGCTCACTTAACTTTTAATTTCAAAGAAATAATAATTTAAAACTAATAATAAATTTAATATATATTTAAGATGGTCTGTATGTATATGTAGGATTTCAAATTTGTATATTTTAATTGTAGTTGTGTTATTGTACTGATATTTGTAGCACATACTAATACCTGACATTTATATGTAAGTAATTAGTTTTCCAAAAAAATTAAGTCATTATAGTACAAAATTATTTGAGCATCTTTATGTAGGTATCAAACAACAATTTCAAACAACCACTCTTTGACCCTTGCATGTATAGTAGATCTCAAAGTGTTTGTTGTCACTGCGTAGAAACTAAAAACAATAGCTACATATAATTAAGTAGCATACAACAATACAAAAATGTTGTCCTAAAAATGGTCTAAATCCAATCTACCATTTAGAATCTAGGGTACATGAAATTAGCTATAACACTATTGGCAATTAAATCATGTTACATATAATAGAAAGTAAGAGATTTCAACTACAATCATTTCAAATATATTTTTGTATAGAAAGAATAAATTTAGAGATAGTTTCAGGAACTCAATAAGATAGTCTTTGACGTGAACAATTCAACTTTTCGTTGGCAAACATTTTTGTGAGAAGAGGAAGAAATCCTTTCCAGAAATAAATTTTAGTGGCACCAAATGTCTCACAAGCTTTGGCTTAAGGATGGGGATGTAAGTACCTTTGAAAACATTAAAAGGATAGCTCTCAATTTTTTTAATTAAATCTGCACTCTAATAAATTTCTCACCAAGAAAAGGAAATCTCAAGCAATATCTTTATTTTAACCACATTTATCTAAAGTAGACCACTAAACACTAAACTATTGTAGATTAGTCATCCCTGACAAATTTGGACTTCACAATTGATAATGTCCTCAATGATATTGTTTTAGAGGGAAATATCAATATTTCATGAAATTGTTTAGTTTAGAAGTTAACTTACCACAAGTGATAAAATATTTTTCTTATAGAAATGCTAGCCTTTCATAAAGGGGAAATATTGTTGTATGAAGCTAGGAGAAATAGAATATTTTTTAGGAAATGAATATCACCTTCGCTATAATTTCTTTAAAAAATTCCAATTACTTTCAATTTTTTTCTTGACTATTCTCACTTTGCATCACTATTTTTTTAAAAAAAATGTCTCATCATAAATCATTTTCAAATCATTTTCCTTCTAAGAGGAGATTGTGGAAGGAACCATCATAGTGTTGAGTGATAAAGTATGGAAGGTGACACCATATAGTGGAAATGGGTCTCACTGGTGGATGTAAGCTCATTGTATAAGTAGTTTGTCGTAGATGAAATGGAGTATGATATTTGTTGCATAGGGTGATAGATAATCTTGAGGTCATGATATTCGTGCCAAGTGAAGTATCGATGATGATGGCAAGCAGTAAAGACAAACACTTTGGTATAGAGAGAATGGTGTACGATGCTTGGTAATTGGATGAATGGAAGATAGTTGGTAGATTGTTATGAAATGTTGATTACTTACGATGATTTCAAAATTTTATCATCTAATAGAAAAGTAGAAATAAATCATGAATAATGTGAGATAACATATTGTGGATGGTGTGTATAACAAACAAAAGGTATACTTAAAGTCATTGTGTAGTACCCATCCTAAACTTTTTGAGTATGTAGTAAGAAATAAGTTGTATATTCATTTAAAAAATAAATTTTGTGCATGTAAGAACTAATAAGGAGAAATTAAAATGTATTCTTGCAAATATTTAAACTAATATAGAAATGTCTCTAGCACCATTAATTTAATGTATTTATATTTAAGAGGTGAAATGAAGCTTTTTTGGTAACATATCTAGAAAGTATTCTACTAATAGAAAGAACATAATATCATGAATGATATTTAATAGGGCATCTATAAAATATATATAAATATAAATATAAATATATATATATTTTTTATAGATGCCCTATTAAATATCATTCATATACTCAACAAATCAATCAACTATAATAATGTTTTAATTGATCATCTTGTTAAAAGAGATGAAAAGTTGAAACATACAAACCCATCATGCAAAGTGATTAAGAAGAAGCTCAATTCATACCCTTGAAAAATATTTAAGAGCTCAATTTGAAAATAACTTGTGAAAGTAAAGTTGGTGAAGAGTTTGAATCTAGCATTCAAGAACATTTGGTGTAATGGAAAATTCTTTATTATAAGCAAATAAATTGAACTCAATTTATATCTTCTCCAATACAAAAATATATAAATACATTTTAAATTATATTGTTTATATTTGATATAAAATACAAAAATAAATAAATGCATTTTAAATTCTATTGTTTATATTGGTTGCATATGTAGCTTGGTGTCCAATCCTAATACAAAATGAAATAGTTCCTAACAACTTAGAAACACCATTAATAAACAAAAGGAAAAACTAGTGACAACAAGCCTTACCTCTGTAGAACCTTATTATAAGGAAAATCAAAGGCTAGGAGCTTCAGTCACTTCAATACATGTAAATATTTGTGTTGATATAATAGTTAAACATGTGCTATCTAGGGCATTTAGGCTCTACCTACCTTGGTCTAGAAATATGATTGTCAATTTCCAACAGAAGTAAATAGTGAGGGAGGACAAACATATAATTGCAATTGTCAAATTTTCAAGAATCTAAGAAGCTATCCCAGAAAATGTAAAATTACCTTGATGTTGTTTAGGAAGAACATGCAATATTGTCTAGTTCGAATTTGCTCATTGTTTTAAGTGGATAATTATAAATTTCTAAATTAAACGCATACTCTAACCATGTTGTTCTTTGCATTGCTAAACCAACCTACTAATGTATGACTTTGCTAATGTGACTGTGGAAGGTAACACCATACAATGGAAGTGGGTCTTGTCGGTGGAGGTAAGTTCATCGTATGACTAGTTTTTCATACACAAAATGGAGTATGATTTTAGCAGCATAGGGTGAGAGATATTCCTGAGGTCATGATACTCATGCCAAGTAAAGTATTGACGGTGATGGCAAGTAGAAAAGACAAAAACTTTGGTACAAAGAGCACAGTGTATGACACTTGGTAGTTGGAAGAATGAAGGATAGTTGGTAGACCATTCTAAAATGTAAATGATTTACAATGATTTATAAAAAAAATTCTTCTACTACAAAATTCCAAATAAAAAATGAGTAATGTGACATATTGTAGATGGTGTATGTATCACAAAAAAAAGCTATAGTTAAGTCATTATGTAGTACCCATCCTAAACTTGTTAAGTAAGCAATAAGTAGTATATTCTTCTTTTAAAAATCAATTTTGTGCATGTAAGGACTAATATGGAGAAATTAAAATTTGTTTTTACAAACATTTAAAATATATATTAAGTATAAAATTTTAAAATTTTATCCAACAATCTAAATTTTTTTGTAATAATGGGCTTAACTAATAAAAATGTGTCTCTAGTACTACTCTAGTATAATGTACTTATATTTAAGAGATGGAAGGAATTTTCTTTGGTAACATATCTAGAAAGCATTCTATTAATAGAATGGATAGAATATCATGATTGATATCTAGTAGGTCATATAACAAAAAAAAAAGGAAAAATAAGCATTGTCTTGTTGTTTTTCTATAGAACCTTGTGAGAAGGAAAATGAAAGGTTGGGTCAGACACTTTAGTAAATGTAAACATTTGTGCTGACATAATAGTTAAACATATGCTATATAGGGAATTTAGGCTTTTCCTACTTTGATCTAGAAACATGAATATCATTTTCAAACATAAGTAAATGGTGAGGGTGGAAAAACATATAATTAGAAGTAGGACTTTGCTATTTTGTATTCATGGGTTAAAATAATAGAAAAATGTTTCTAGTACCATTAATATATTATATTTATCTTTATATTCATATGATATTTAATAGGGCACCTATACCAAAAAAAAAGAAAAAGAAAAAAGAAAACCAAATAGTCAACAAATCACAATTATAATAAAGTTTTATTTGATCATCTTGTTAAAAGAGATGAAAAGTTGAAATATACAAACCCATCATGCAAAGTGATTAAAAAGAAACTTAATTGACACCCTTGAAAATTATTTGAGATCTCAATTTGAAATTAACTTGTAAAAGTAAAGTTGTTGAGGAGTTTGAATCTAGCATTCAAAAATATTTGGTGTAATGGCAAAGTCTATATTATAAGAAACTAAATTGTATTGAATTCAAATATTCTCTAATACAAAAATAAATAAATACATTTTAAATTTTTTTGTTTATATTTGATACATAGTACAAAAATAACTAAATTTATTTTAAATTCTATTGTTTATATTTGTTGCATATGTAGCTTTAGTCCAATCCTAATAAAAATTACAATACTTCCTAATGACTTGGAAACAATGTCAATAAATATAAGGAAAGGCCAATGTCAACAAGCCTTGTTTTTGTAGAACCTTGTCAATAAATAAAAGGAAAACCCAATCTCACCAAGTGTTTCCATATTGGAAAGTTCTCCTTGTTCAACTTGGATATCTCTCTCTTGTACAACCTGATCTTTAGATATAAATCCCTTCAAACTTTCCTTACAAGAGCTACAACTCTAATAGTAATTGTCAGAATGATTAGAATAACTTGGGGGGTGGGGGTGGGGGGTGGTCCAAATGTACCAATTTAACTTTTAACAGCTTCAAATAGCTTTATCAATCTCATAAAATAGCTTGGTCTCTATAGCATATCATAAAAAATTTAACATTATTTTATCTATCTATTCTATGTATGTATGTGGACAAACTATAAAATAAATAACTATAAAAAATAACATTCACACAAGTAAATGACACTTTGACACCAAGATTTAACTTGGGGGATAGGGGTGGGGGGTGGTCCAGATGTACCAATTCAACTTTTAACAACTTCAAACAACTTTATCAATCTCATAAAATAGCTTGGTCTCTATAGCATATCATAAAAAAATTAACATTATTTTATCTATTTTTTCTATGTATGTATGTCGACAAACTATAAAATAAGTAACTATAAAAAATAACATTCACATAAGTAAATGACACTTTGACACCAAGATTTAATGTGGAAACCCAATCTGGGAAAAGCTACCAAGTCACATGTTACCACTTTTTCACTCATTTAAAGTGAGCTCAATTAAGAGTCAACCTTGTTAAAGGTTACAAAACACATTTTTATGTCTAACCCTATTAAAGGATTTAATCACCCTATTAGGAGTGACATTGTTAAAGGACTTTGGATCATTCCAACATAATGTCACCTTGATTAAAGGATTTACAAAATGACTATTAGGTCAACTTTGATTAAAGGATTTTGACTGAACTACACTAGTTAGAATATAACAATAGGTTTGATCTATAAAATACAACTCACTTTGCAAATTCAAATCTTCATTTGCTCATCTATTAGTTCTTCAGACAAGGCGAGATCACTAAAAGAAATGGCTTTTGTTTGCTTTGCATAATATGGCCAACATTTATCATTGTGTTTACATGCTCGACCACCACTTCCTCTTTATTCTGAGACCAATTTTTAAAATAACGAAGTGTTTTAATTTTCTCTTTAGTACAATGTCTTGTGTGTTATGAGCTTTTGTCTCTGAGATTCACTATTTAGAAATTATGGCCACTATTTACACTTTTCATTATTATGGGATTTTGAACAAAAAATGGGCATTCTCTTTTTATTTATTTATTTATTGTAGCTTTTTGCATTAGTTTCTATAGAAATTTGGAGGGATTTTTCCATTTCTATTACTATGGCGACCAATTTAATATAAAATTTGTTGAATCTCTGTAGGTGTGAAACACCATTGAGGGTTTCCATTATTGCTCATTTTGCCTGCAAATCTACCCTCATGATTCCCTTTAGTAATCTTGAGGGTTTGAAATAATGTTTCTTCTTGATGATTTTTTGTAATGCTACACTAAACAAAATCAATAACTAGGAAACCACAAACAAGCATAAAGAACCATAGAATTTATTTATTTATTTAATAATCTATTACAAGAATAAGAAAAATGATTGAGACACTCTCAATTCGTAAATCTCAAAATAGAAGAAGATATCATCCAAATAAATTTCCATAATGATGTTAACACATAAAGAGTTCAGTACAATAATGAAGTACAATATCATTCTTAGACACCTATGTCCAACATATGGACTCTACTAGTATCAAATTTTATTTCAAGAAGTAACTTCAACAGTCATCATTAGCTACTTGTTAATCAACTTGAAACACCTGAAACACACACAAAAATGCAACACAACACAAAGAGGGCTTAGTACATACTGAGTTAAAAGTGTAGTCCACCTACCTACATGTTAGAATAAACATATAGAAAACCATAATGCAGATATCTGAACCACATAACATAGTGCAATTCTAAAATTAATATGCAAGAAGTAACCATCTTCTTAACAATGCAAAATTAAACTCACACTAAGAATAACTAGTAAATGAATCATATATATACTGAGGTATCATCACTATGGTGCTAAGATACTGCATCCGTATATGGTAACCTCATAGACAACACATAGTGGAATTCTCTATGGTACTCATGAAATGATGAAATAGAGACTTGCCTTGTTCTCCATACTTAACCTTACTGGTTTAAGTCATAGGTAAGGCCAATTATCTTTTGTATGTAATTAACCCACCCAATTTATCTTAAAATTATCATTGAATTAATTAACTGAATAGGATAATTAATGTGATCAGATTTCCACAATCCATCTTAGTTATGTTAATCAGTTTCTGGATTAGATTGTGTGGAGATTTTTGTCATCAACATTTCGAATCACACTACGTGATCCATCATCAGGATGAGAGAGTAGGAGATGTCAAATAAAGTAAGCCACCTCGATATATGTTCATTACAACTATCCTTAAAATACACATCAAACAGATATTCTAAGAATGCACATGCAACGAATAACAGTAAGTTTTCACATGATATTACATTATTCATCTTTTAAAAATCTCATCTTCTACTGCCAGATTTGAATGTAAACTTAGGTTGTTTTGACAATAGAAATAAATATTGCAATATTACGATCTAATAAATATAACTAAACTGTTACATCAGTTTAATGATATTTACCAGTCCTAGTACTATACTACTTATTCCTACTGTTATAATAAACTAAACTTATCCTTCAAAATGACCAAGATAAAAAAAAATGCACATATGATATTCTTTCTTTGAATGACATATCATCAAACACATATATCATAAATCTATCTTTTCCATTGAACACAATTTCCAATTCAATATTGGATAGAAAACATCATTAGAATAATAGATTCCAATTCGCACACATATAATTTTTATCATAATATAAATACTATTGGCATATCTAAAATGCTTCAAAACAAATCAAATAAAATCATGTCTAACAATTCCCAACAACGTACAGTTAACTAAATTTTTCGAGCTCTGTTGTTGTTTTAAAACAAAAAGAACATAATCGATGATACTGAGTGTTCATACAAATTCATTTCCAAATTGCCAAATTGCAAGTTCTGACCCATGGACAACATGTTTACTATTTAGAATCTCTAATATACTAATAGACAAGATGCGACACAAAATAACCTAATACCAGTTTATGCAACCTCATGTAACTTTTATAAAGGAATTCGAACCATACTACAATGTTCAAACAGTGTATTGGCTGTTATACATGGAAATTTTCAGCCATTTCAATAACCATAAAAGATGTTATGCTAATAACATGTAAATTCAACATTGTTTTGGTTTCATACTAACTATTTGACAAAATGCCTCTGCCCTCAACTACGGTCATGAGCCCATAATTTAAAGAAAACTCATGATTGAGGCCGAACCTCTCAACTATTTGCTGCAAAAGACCAAGTGAGCTTTGAGATATGGGTTCTCACACAGCTCGCCTCTTTGGGAGCCCAAAACATATTTGTTACTTCACAACAGCCAGCAAGCTAACTGTCGCAACCATGTGTTTCTCACGGGCTTAACTCGGTGTAAAACACATGTTTGGGGCAAAGCCCAATTAAATATACATATAGCAACACCTAAAACAATATCTCCATAACTCCCATTCAAAGGTGGATATATACAGGGCTAAGCATTGCCCACAATGCCATGCTCTTCATATACCCTTCCTTGAGTGTAAAATTCACATAAAAAAAAAAATTGATAACCATTTGCAACATGCTAATTGATATCAAAATGCAATTGTAAATAGAGAGAGAGTAGGGTAAGAAATTGCCCCTACGTGAATACTGAAGATGGAAAATTCTCTGCAATTTAATCTTGATGCCAAAGCCCCAAAAGTCGAGTCAAAATTGGTAACAATCTTCACACAGCTTGCACATATAACTCGCAAATGACTTCACAATGGAGTGAAGTAGAAGAACCCAATAATAACAACAGACAACTTCTGATGAGTAACTCCATCGAGCTTAACCAAATATGCAAGTTTCCCTTCCAACCAACACCCTTCATTATGTCAATACCTTAGCAACGAGATCATAGATGTTAAGCCAAACAGAGCAATGCCGCCAAGTTTTCGGCCCAAATTCTGCAAAAAACCCAACTCGCAACAAGAAATGGCCAACCAAACCTTAAGTGCCATAACTCCTCATAACAAGCATTCAATACACATCAAGTATCACAGAGCCATGTATTCAGCTATGTCAAAATGACCGCCATGAATTTGGCTTTCAACACAATGAATATATTTCCTCTTTCATGGCATTCGATACCCGTTTAGGGTTACATGATACTTAAGAGGTAATTAAACCCTTTTAAAATAGAAAATGTTTATGCCCATCTCAACTTAGGGTATTTAGCCCTTTTAATAACAAGTGTATATATATATATATATATATATATATATATATATGAAATGCAAACTATAATTCTTTTTAAATAACAAGTTAATATGAGTCATATAAACAAAACCATCATAAGGTTATAAGTATTTAGAAGAATCTAATCCCTTTACAGCATATGCCTATATGCTATATTGAAAACAAATCCAATGAAATAATTCAATCCATTCTCAGTCACACATACGTAAATACAATGACAAGATCTCAATACATACAACATATTAACATTCAAATCATTTGAAATGTCAAGTTAAACATACAATATATTTACTTTCTTTCCAAAGCATTCAAACAAAAAATGCAGTTTACAATGAGTTAAAACATAATAAACATAATTGATAACCTATCAACATGCAATCATTAATATGCCAGTTTCAAATCATAAAATCCTAAATCACATTCACTGCTAATTAAATAGTTCTAAACAGAAAATACGTTCAACATAAGTCTCATGTTCCAAAGGACGGTAATATAACCAAGTTCTACAAGAATAAAAACATAAAAATTGAAAGAAACTTATAACAACAAGATCCTAATATGCAAAAAAACCCAAAATAGTGGTCAGGCATGACACCCTCCCCCACTAGGATTCGACTTTCTCTTGGAAGTTAGTAAACAAGAACGGATGAACTGCCCTCATCATTTCAGCGTCCTCCAAGGTAGCAGATGTTTCATCATTGGGGTCCCATAGGACCTTTACCTGCCTTATTTCTCTCCCTCTTAAACTCATAGTTCTTCTTTGTGTGATCTGCACTGGTTCCAAGATGATTTGACCATCCATAATTTGCAAATCTTTCCAATCAAGCACGTGAGCAATATCAGGTATATACTTACGCAAAACTGAAACATGAAATACATTATGAATGCGTGAAAGAATCGGTGGCAAGGCAAGTTTATAGGAAATAGGTCCAACCCATTCTAGAATTTCAAATTGACCCATGAATCGAGGTGCTAACTTGGATCCCTTTCCATAACGAATTGGACTCTTATGTAGTCTTACCTGGAGAAAAACTTTATCACCCACCCAGAATTGACGGTCAATTCTATGCTTATCAGCATATTTATTCTATCTATCTTGAGCAGTAATAAGGTGCTCTCTGATCCTTTTAACCTGCTGCTCCAAATCTTGCAACATATCAAGTCCTAAAAGAGTCCTATCCTCCAAATTATCCCAACTGAGAGGTGTCCTACAAGGTCTACCATACAATTCTTGAAAGGGTGCCATACCTACGGAACTTTGATATCCATTATTATAAGAAAATTCTACCAAATGTAGATACTCCTCCCATTTATTCTATCTATCCATTATGTACATCCTAAGCATGTCTTCCAGAATCTAATTTACATGTTCAGTTTGTCTATCTATCTCTGGGTGATAAGTTGAACTGAAGTTCAGCTGAGTACCTAACTCTCACTGCATGGATATCCAAAGAGAAGAAGTAAACATTGGATCCCTATCAAAAATAATCTTTTTAGGAATACCATGTAACTTAACTACTTGCTCCATATATATCTTGGCAACCGTTGCTGCATTATAGGACGATCTAACTGGAATAAAGTGGGCAACCTTAGAAAAATGGTCCACTACCACCATAATAGCATCATGCCTACGAGCTGTAATAGGCAATCTAGTAATAAAATCTATAGAAATGGTGTCCCATTTCCATTCTAGAATATTATGTGGCTGCAATAATCTCGTAGGGTGTTGATGTTCAACCTTAACTCACTAACATTCCAAGCATCAAGCCACAAAATTTGCTATGTCTCTCTTCATTCCAAGCCAATAGTAATGCTGCTTAAGGTTAGCGTGCATTATCTTGACACCCGAGTGAGCTGAATATGATGCTTTGTGGGCCTCAAACAAAACCAGATTTCTCAAATCACCCAACTCAAGAATGTACACACTCCCTCTAAACAATAGTAAACCTTCAGAATTTACTGAATACCCCTCAAAATGCCCTTCCAAGATGCTGCCACTGTCAATAACAACCTTAACATCCCAAAACCAATGATCTGTAGAAAGATTCTATAAAATCCTATCCTTAAGATCCACTGTTAGGATCAAAGAACATAATTCATGTCACCTTTTGCTAAGTGCATTAGCAACCATGTTCTCCTTCCCTTGCACATGAATAATCTTGAAGTCATATTCACATAGGAACTCCATCCATCTTTGCTGCCTAGCATTGAGGTTTGGTTGTGTGAAAAGATATTGAAGGCTTCAGTGATCAGTATGTAACTCAAATTGTTGACCCAAAAGAAAATGTCGCCACTTGGTCAAAGCATGCATGATTGCCACAAGTTCAAGATCATGAGTAGGCTAATTCACCTCATGAATCTTTAGCTTTCTAGACTCATAAGCTATAACACATCCTTCTTGCATCAACACTACCCCTATGCCATCCAAAGATGCATCAGTGAAAACCACGAACTCCTTAGCTGAATCAGGGACTGCTAGAAATGGTGAACTGGTCAAACATTCCTTAAGTTTCTAAAATGCTACCTCGCACTCCTCTATCCACACAAATTTCTTCCCTTTTCTTTCAAGAGACATGATAGGATGCACTATTTTGGAAAAGTTTGACACAAATCTGCTATAATAACTTGCTAAGCCCATGAAACTTTGAACCTTGGACATATTCGCAGGTGCTAGCCAATCTACAATAGCTCAAATTTTGGATGGATCTATAGAAATTCCATCCCCTGAAATGATATGACCTAAGTAAAAAATCTCTGATTTGAAGAATTTGCACTTCATAAGATTGGCATACAGTTTGTTCTTACGAAGGCATTTCAAAACTTGCTCTAAATGCTGGTCGTGCTCCTCAGCAGTGTTAGAATACACCAAAATATCATCCAGAAAAACAACTATGAACTTGTCTAGGAAAGTTCTAAGCACAACATTCATTAGGCTCGTAAAGATAGAAGGTGCATTTGTTAACCCAAAAGGTACTACTATGAATTCGTGGTGCCCATACCTGGTGCGAAAAGCTATCTTATGAATAACAACTTCCTGGATTCTAAGTTGATGATACCTATATTTCAAATCAATCTTTGAAAAGACACGGGCACCCTTGACTTGATCAAACAAGTCATCAATTCTAGGCAAAGGATACCTATTCTTAACAGTGACCTTGTTTAACTATCTATAGTCTATGCAAAGTTTCAAGGAGCCATCTTTCTTCTTGACAAAGATTACCAGAGCACCCCAAGGTGATACACTAGGATGAATTAAACCTTTCTCCAAAAGCTCCTCCAACTAAAATTTAAGCTCAACCAGCTCTTGAGCTGTCATTCTGTATGGTCTTGGAAATTGGTTCTGTTTCTAGCACTAAATCGATTCGAAAATCAATTTCTCTTCTCAGAGGTATTCTAGGAATCTCCTCAACAAAAACATCTGAAAAACTCTACAAGAATGGATAATCAAGAGAAGAACCTTTAACCATGGACTCTTCTAAGTTGTTTACCAATATGGTAAACAATCTACAGCCTTTTCAAGCACACCTTGCTAATTTCTTGGTAGAAATAGTCCACAAAGAGATGGGTTTCTTGATTCCAGCAATAACCCTAGCTGATCCAACATCATCCAAACAAGTAATTGTCTTATCCTTGCAATCCATAATAGCTTGATGTTTTTCTAACCAATCCATCCCCAAAACTATGTCATATGATCCTAAAGGTATAACCCTAAGGTTCGTTGAAGTAGTAAAAGGTTTCATTCAAATCTTACAATTAGGAGCAACAATATCAATGTTCACCCTAGAACTTGACACTAACTCCATTTTCCATCTATTCCTTGCCCTAACCACAGGAATTCCACTATATGTAACTAAAATAGAAGAAATAAATGAGTATGTATCTCAAGAGTCAAATAAGATAGATACTTTCATACCTTGAGTAATACCCCGAGCTTCAATAATCGTGTTTTGGTGTTTGGCCTGCTTCTGATCTAGGGTAGCAAAAACACGGTGGTTCTTGGTAAAATCACCAACTGTTAACTCAGACCTAGCTGGCTTAGGTCCAACCTTCAACTTGTCCCAGTTAGGGTACTGAGACTGATAATGACCTATCTGACCACAATGATAGCACTCAACAAATTCCTTGAATCCCATGTTTTGACTAGAAAGACTAGGAGATGGATTATTACTCTGCACACTCTAAGGTGGTTGAGATGGTCTAGGCCATTCTGAACCCTTGGAATTCTTATCAAACTTCCTCTTCTTGAATTTCCCAATTAAAAATCCTAATTTCAAACTATTCTAAGGAGGCTTTTGATTCTTACTGACATTTGGGGTAGGTAGATCCATGCTGGTTTTGTATGAAGTCCCATGATAGCCAGACTTCATCTCAATCAGCTTTGCTCACTCTGAAGCTTCCTACATAGTCACAGGTCTGAAAGTTCTCACTTCCTCCCTGATCTTGAGCATAAGCCCCCTGATGAAATGTTGTATCATGGCCTTATCATTTTCTACCCAGCCAAAATTTTTTTTAAGCTTGTAGAACCTACATTCATAAGCTTCCACTGTAGAGCCAGATTGCATAATCTGAAAGAACTCCTTTGCACTGGCCTGACGCCAATATTTAGACATGAACCTCTCCTTGAAATGCTCTACAAAGAGCTCCCTAGTAACTAAAGAGATATCAATGCCAAGCTTCTCCAACTCCTATTCCCACCACAAGGAACTGAATCCCCTCAAATGCATAACCATCCATTTTACTTTCACATTACTCAAGTAATGATGTAAGATAAAGCATCGCTCAATATTCAACAACCAAGCTTTTGCTACTGTACCCTATTTCGTACCATAAAATAACGACCCTTTCACCTTGGAAAGATCCTTGAGCTGAGCTCTTTCCACTAGATTATCCTCTGCAGGAAGGTTAATACCTTGCACAAGAGGCATCCTAACATTCACTCCCCCAGCAGGAATCTGGTTGTTATTCTCAATATTATCGAGACGTTCCAATATCTGTTGAAGTACCATAGCTTGATCTGCTTGGTTATCTTGGTTGTTTCCAATCCCAGTATTCTGATCAAACTAATAATCCCCAACAATTCTCTAGTGTCTAGAACCTCTACCATGGCCCTTGCCCCTACCTTTGCCTTTGCCAGCAAAGTTATCCTCAGAAATGCCACGACCTTGAGCTCCTCTAGTGACGGGAGGCATGATAGCAACCTAAAAAAAATTAACTATTAATAATGCATTGATGATGAGAAAAGCCCTATAACCCAAGAGTCTTGGTTATTCTAACTGTGCTCTGATACCAAAATGTAATGCTACACTAAACAAAATCAATAACTAGGAAACCACAAACAAGCATAAAGAACCATAGAAATTTTTTATTTATTTAATCATCTATTACAAGAATAAGAACAATGATTGAGACACTCTCAATTCATAAATCTCAAAATAGAAGAAGATATCATCCAAATAAATTTCCATAATGATGTTAACACATAAAGAGTTCAGAACAATAATGAAGTACAATATCATTCTTAGATGCCTATGTCCAACATATGGACTCTACAAGCATCAAATTTTATTTCAAGTAACTTCAACAGTCATCATTAGCTACTTGTTAATCAACTTGAAACACCTAAAACACACACAAAAATGCAACACAACACAAAGAGGGCTCAGTACATACTGAGTTAAAAGCATAGTCCACCTACATACATGTTAGAATAAACATATATAAAACCATAATGCAAATATTTGAACCACATAATATAGTGCAATTCTAAAATTAATATGCAAGAAGTAACCATCTTCTAAACAATGCAAAATTAAACTCGCACTAAGAATAACCAGTTAATGAATCATATATATATACTGAGGTGTCATCACTATGGTGCTAAGATACTGCATCTGTATATGGTAAGCTCATAGACAACACATAGTGGAATTCTCTATGGTACTCATTAAATGACAAAAAAGAGACTTGCCTTGTTCTCCGTACTTAACCTTACTGGTTTAAGTCATAGGTAAGGCCAATTATCTTTTGTATGTAATTAACCCACCCAATTTATCTTAAAATTATCACTGAATTAATTAACTGAATAGGATAAATTGATATTTAGCCACCTCGATATACATTCATTACAGCTATCCATAAAATACACATTAAACAGATATTCTAAGAATGCACATGCAACGAATAACAGTAAGTTTTCACATGATTTTACATTCTTCATCTTTTAAAAATCTCATCTTCTACTACCAGATTTGAAAGTAAACTTAGGTTGTTTTAACAACAAAAACAAATATTACAATATTACAATCTCATAAATATAATTAAACTATTACATCGGTTTAATGATATTTACCAGTCGTAGTACTATACTACTTATTCCTACTATTATAATAAACTAAACTTATCCTTCGAAATGACCAAGATAATAAAATAATGCACATATGATATTCTTGCTTTGAATGACATATCATCAAACACATATATCATAAATCTATCTTTTCCATTGAACACAACTTCCAATTCAATATTAGCTAGAAAACATCATTAGAATAATAGATTCCAATTCGCACACATATAATTTTTATCATAATATAAATACTATTGGCATATCTAAAATGCTTCAAAACAAATCAAATAAAATCATGTCTAACATTTCCCATCAGCGTACGGTTAACTAAATTTTTCAAGCTCTGTTGTTGTTTTAAAACAAAAAGAACATAATCGATGATACTGAGTGTTCACACAAACTCATTTCCAAATTGCCAAATTGCAAGTTTTGACCCATGGACAACATATTTACTATTTAGAATCTCTAATATACTAACAGACAAGATGCAACACAAAATAACCTAATACCAGTTTACGCAACCTCATGTAACCTTTATAAATGAATTCGAACCATACTACAATGTTCAGACAGTGTATTGTTTATTATACATGGAAATTTTCAACCATTTCAATAACCATAAAAGATGCTATGCTAATAACATGTAAATTCAACATTGTTTTGGTTTCATACTAACTATTTGACAAAATGCCTCTACCCTTAAATATGGTTATGAGCCCGTAATTTAAAGAAAAATCATGACTGAGGCCAAACCTCTCACCTATTTGCTACAGAAAACCAAGTGAGCTTTGAGATATGGGTTCTCACAGAGCTCACCTCTTTAGGAGCACAAAACATATTTGTAAATAAATGATAAAGTAATGTAACAACTAAGGCTACAAAGGGTCGGGGTGAGGCCTCACATCCTCCCCCACTAGGCATGAACTTCCTCCTGGAGTTCATCAAAAGATAAGGGTATTGAGATTGCATCTCTGCTGCATCCTTCCAAGAAATTGTGACCTCATCGCAACATTCCCACTAGACCCTAACTTGGTCCAGCTCTTGACCTCGAGGAGCTAGGATCTGTCAAGCAATAATATGGATAGTCTCTAGTGCTAACTGGCCGACCAACTCCACCTGTAGCCTCAATAACTATAGCTTGATGCTCAATCTGGCAGTTGTCAATCGCTGCGAAAACTCTATGGGACCTGCCCATGTCTCCAACTGTCAGCTCTGAAAAAGCCCCTCTCTGACCACTGGATGACTATCCTTGCAGACACTCTCTAGCTATATGACCCATGCCACCACAAGTGTAGCATGGCCCTTGGGTATATGACCATTGCCTGGGCTCGAAGCCCTGGTAAGCCTGTGAGAGTTCTTGTTGCTACTGTTGAGACTATTGGCCCTTAGAGGACCCTGGCGTATAGTTTTGATTCTCTTTCCAAGGGGGTTTCTACCGAGTAGAGTTTCAATTCTAAGACCAATCCCATGATTCCTATCTACCTCAAGTATCCTCTACCACTAGTGCTATCTCCACTACCTGTTTGAAGGTGGTAGGGAAGGCCATCTGAACTAGACCCTAAAGTGAGGAATTCAAACCCATGATAAAGCGATGTACCCATAGTTTCTCATCCTTCATGTATTCCACATAAGGAAGGAGCTCAAGAAACCTGCTCACATACTGAGCCACTGTAAGACCTCTCTAATAAAGAGAATGGAACTCCTCTATCTATTTTTGTCAGAAATGCTCTGAAAAGTACCTCTCTCAAAATCTTTTTAGGAAAGACTCCCATGTGAGGGTATCCATCCTCACTCCACCTATGATCTCCTCCTGATGCCACCAATTGGAGGCATCCCCTCTCAACTGATGAACTGCTAGGCATGCCTTTAGATTACTCCTATAAGGGCGTAACCAAAAACACCACAGTAGGCTCTATAACCATGCCTCTGCTATTGTTCCCTTAGTGGAACTAGTAAATAATGGTGGTCCAAGTCGAATCAATTCCCTGATATCATCTCCTACATGTCTAGGAGGTTTTTCAAGTGGGGGTCTTCTCTGGTGTATTGACTCACCTTCATGCTCATCCTACCCCTCTAACTGTCTCGGTGGGGGACTCCTAGTCCTCTCTCTACCTCTGGGCCCTCCTCCTCCAGGCCCTTCTACTTCCACTACGAGAATCTGCTAAACTGGCTGAACTACAGGTGCTACTCTTTGCTGAACTACATCGATCAAAGTCTGAAGTGTGTCTATAATATCCTGGTTTGGGTTCAGTGGTGGTGGAGGTGGAGGTGGTGGTGGAGGTGGTCCATCCTCCTATCCTGCCCTACCACCTCTCGCCCTACAACCTCTGCCTCGTTGATTGCTTCGAGTAACAAGAGGCATCCTACATAATTTAATGTTTAGTTTAAGTTTTAGAAGCATAATGGTTTAAGGTTCCTAGTGTTGAAACACAGGCCCTAATACCAAAATGTCATGCCCAAAATTACGCGGCCAAAAACAGTCATTTTTTATTTTATTTTTTAAATTATAATTATTATAATGCTCAAGTTGATAAGTTTGCAATCACATTTCAAGAAAAGAATTCTCTTCATTACATCATAAGCTTATAAACTCTTGTGGAGGAATACATCGTTAAATTGAAGCTCTCGTTATTAAAGTAATATCGACGTTTATTTCATTTCATATTAATCTTAAAACAATAGATTTAAATTTCCTCTATAACAATATATGAACATTATTTAAATAACATTTTAAATGAGTTCGTTACAAATTATTTTGAAAATATCAGATCAAGGACTCATTAAAGGAAAATATTACATCTACCCATACTCCTATATAAATGATTAAGTTATGATCAATAAACAACCTATTAAAGTAAAACTAAATAATATTCAAAGACTAATTTATCGTAATTAACTAATCTTTTAACTACTCATTAAGTTACAACTTTGTAAGTTAATTAAACAACTAAATTAATCTAAAAACTAAACTATCTAAATCTAATAATAAGCTAGCCATAATTCCATCCTTAATTACAAGATAATCAATTTTTCTTTAATGTAACTCTATAAAATTTAAAGCAAAAAGTTTTTACAAATAACTATTAAAGAAACATAATAAAACACAACTAATCTTATAGATGAAACTAAAAACATATAACTTAAAACTTTAAAACTTAAATAAAAGAAAAACTAATTAACTAAAACATGCTAGCAACTAAATTAATAATTAACTTATAACTTTGATAAATTAAACTAATTACTAAAATAAATTAACCTTCCACTAACAATACTGTTAACAAAATCAAAACACAATATAAAAACTAACTAACATAACATAACTTTAACACTAATACTAACATCTAATACTATATAGAACAACTTAACACTACAATTAAAAAACTTAATATTAAATTAAACTAACTTGAAAACTAACATTACATAAATTAACATAACTCTAAACTTAACTAAATGAATATGAATTAACTTTAACATAAACTAACTTAAACTCAAAACAAACTAATCACTACAAAAAGAAAATCTAAAACACATAAACTTAATTAAGCATAAACCCTACCATTCTATCCTACCCAAACCCTTGCGTGCTTTCCAAGCGCTCTCCATGGCACCCTGCCCCAAAACGTGCACTGACCCAAGAGAAGTAGGTATTGACACATGCCTGCCAAGAGACGTGGTGACAACTAGTTTCAATATTTTTGGACAACTAGCACAATATACTCCAATTAATTATTTCTCCAATCCCAACTCTGCATACATCTGACATGGGGGGTCATGTACATGAGACAAGGATCTCATTGGAGATTTTGTGGGTTAAGACAAAGTCAACACCCCTTCTCATTTGCCAAAGGTTGGATGAACCTGCACCTAGGCAATTAATGCAAAAGTTTATTTGGTAGAAGAGAGATTTTAGTAAGCTAGGATATTTAGATTAATATTATGTATAATCATACTTGCACCAATGAATTTATTGAAGATTTATTTTATTTTATTTTGTATTATTTTATTGTCTTAGAGGGAATCACCTAGGGAATATGCTTTGTAGACTTTGGAGGAATTTAAATTTCCTCCCCATGTATTTTCCAGAGAGTTTTTACTCCTGGAAATGCATATTTATTGTTTTTGAAGCAAAATTTTGACTAAGGACATGTTATAAATATGCATACCATTGTGTTAGTCAAGATTTAATATAATCTATTATTAACATAGGTTCTTTAAACTAACATACCAATGCAAGAGAGTGCATATGCATAGTCTCTTAGTCTTTTATTTTAAAAAATGTATGTTTTATATATATTCATCAAAGAACATGATATGTGTTCTAATTCTTGTTTTTAAATTCAAGTAATACAAAACCTCTTAATCCAATTGGTTTTATTTTTGAAGAACTTATGAGGAGTATGATACTATACACTAGATTAAAAAGGTGGTAAATAATTCAAAATCAATTTGCTTGTATCCATTTATGAAATTTATCAAGGAATGAGGTAAACTTAGAATTCACAAAGTAAGATTTTTTTTTTATTTCATCACCATACTTATACATCAAATTTAAAACTTCATCATATCAAATTTTTCTCTTCATTATCATAATCAAAATTTAAACATTCATAATTCAAAGGCATTATCTACCAACTATTGTATCACATACATATGCCAAAATTTGAGTTCACATGTAAACATTGCAAAGAGCATTTCATAATTTTTTTTCTCTTTCTCTATTATGCATCTTGGTTCAAGGCTCCATCAGGAAAGAACCAGTAAGAAAACCCGATGTCATTGCCATTATATCAACATTCAAATTATCATTTACATAGGATTTACAATTCAATGAAAAACTCTTCAACTTCTTCACAAGACCTTCTTCCAACACTTCAAATCTTCAAGGTAAAACAAGGAGGACAAAAGCTGACCTGGTGTGGTTCATCACAACACAAAGAAAAACATTCAAACATACACCCAACCTGGTTTAACACAATAGATCCAAACATAGGACCTAACTAGGGGGGAGGTGGATTTTCTCAATTGGAGATGACAATCACCATACCATACCATAACCCTTTCGGGGCTAAAACTTCAAGAATTTCCATTCTTTTACAAGGCCCTTTCGAGGCTGCTATCACAAGGATGTTCATACCTTTCCATATTCAAGATTTCACAATATCAACAAGGTATGTGATGACCAGTAGGGGCCCATACACCCTACCCTTTTTCCCTCCTCTCACCATGAAAGGAGACTCTTCACCATTGAGGTCCAACTAAGGCCCTACCCCCATACATGGCCACTTCTTCCCTATCCAAGGGTGAGTGATGCCAAAACTATCCCCATGAGATTCTCTTAAAACACAAAACATCAAGACAAGCATAAGAATGCATAAAGAAATAAACAAGAATCCCTCCAACCCATCCCAACACACAAGCAAGCACAACCAAGGAACAACACATCAACTTATACATGATTCAAGCATAGACAACATGAAGAACAATACAAAGGAGTGAAGAATCCCTACCTTCACCAAAGAATTATGGTAAATGATCAAATTGAAAAGAGCTCTTTCCTTCCTTGCTTCAATCTTCCAAGACTCCTCTCTAAACGTAGAAATTGGGTGACAACCACCACTAGTCCAAGAAGGGCCTCTAAATAAGCCTCAAACTCAACCACCAAAGGGATCAATAACTTCACCCACCCACTTACAATTCTAGAAACTCCTAACTCAACCCACACTATGGTTAATCACTAAAAGGAGGTGAGATGATGCAACTCATGGTAGTCATAGTCAATTTTCGCACAAAGGCAAAAAGAGACTTTTTGAGTGACCTCAAAAGTCAATAAAAGGGGCTTAAGGGTTGGAAAAGACCCCTAACCCATACCCATACCCCTTGGGTATAAATATTTCAAGTTTAAAGCCTTAGGAAAAGGTTTAGAGCCAATCAAAAGCTAGGAAATAATTAGGACCAACTAACAACTCTAAAATGCAGATTAAGCACTAATCTGGATTAAGGATGACTAAACTCGATTAAGAACCCAATAACAAACTAACACTAACCTAAATCGACTTAGCTCCAGAGGTTACATAGCTAACCCTAGCTAGCACACTAAAGGGCACAAACAAATCACGAGTGTCAAGTGACACAAAAAGAACATAGTTACGAACATTAACATTTACTGATCACAGGAAAATACATAGATACATCTTACAATTAAAATACTTGAATTACGAACAACAAGGTTTCCAAAATTAACACATAGAGATCAGTTCTATTCCTCCGTCAGTTTCCTTGGCTAAAAATATCTGCACACTCATTGCACACATCAGTAGTCTCGAAAATCACATATACATATATACATATAAGAAATTCACATAAATTGAAACATACATCAATCAAGGTTTCTTGCATCCTACTTGTATCCTTAATCATAAAGATTCCAAAATCAATGTGTTAATCCTAAATTTTACTAAATTCATCAACATACATATACATAAAACATTAAATGATAGACATCAAATATCTTAAAGTAACATCACACAGCATGAAATAATATAATATGTTCTAAGCATCAGATAATGTCTCGACATCTCGAGTCATGAGTATCAAAATGATAAAGTGATGTAACAACTAAGGCTACAAAGGGTCGAGGCGAGGCCTCACATACATATAGAAACACCTAAAACAATATCTACATAACTTCCATTGAAAGGTGGATATATATAGGGCTAAGCATTGCCCACAGTGCCATGCTCTGCATATACCCTTCCTTGAGTGTAAAATTCACATAAAAAAAAAACTGATAACCATTTGCAACATGCTAATCGATATCAAAATGCAATTGTAAATAGAGAGAGAGTAGGGTAAGAAATTGCTCCTACGTGAATACTGAAGATGGAAAATTCTCTGCAATTTAATCTCGATGCCAAAGCCCCAAAAGCCAAGTAAAAATTGGTAACAATCTTCACACAGCTTAGACATATAACTCGCAAATGACTTCACAATGGAGTGAAGTAGAAGAACCCAATAATAACAACAGACAACTTCTGATGAGTAACTCCATTGAGCTTAACCAAATATGCAAGTTTCCCTTCTAACCAACACCCTTCATTATGCCGATACCTCAGCAATAAGATCATAGATGTTAAGCCAAACAAAGAGATGCAGCCAAGTTTTTGGCCCAAATTCTGCAAAAAACCCAACTCACAACAAGAAATGGCCAACCAAACCTTAAGTGCCATAACTCCTCATAACAATCATTCAATACACATCAAGTATCATAGAGCCATGTATTTAGCTATGTCAAAACCACTGCCATGAATTTGGCTTTCAACACAATGAATATATTTCCTCTTTCATGGCATTCGATACTTGTTTAGGGTTACATGATACTGAAGAGGTAATTAAACCCTTTTAAAATAGAAAATGTTTATGCCCATCTCAAATTAGGGTATTTAGCCCTTTTAATAACAAGTATATATATATATATATATATATATATATATATATATATGAAATGCAAACTATGGTTCTTTTTAAATAACAAGTTAATATGAGTCATGTAAACAAAACCATCTTAAGGTTATAAGTATTTATAAGAATCTAATCCCTTTACAACGTATGCCTATATGCTATACTGAAAACAAATCCAATGAAATAATTCAATCCCTTCTCAGTCAGACATACATAAATACAATCAAAAGATCTCAATATATACAACATATTAACATTCAAATCATTTGAAATGTCAAGTTAAACACACAATATATTTACTTTCTTTCCAAAGCATTCAAACATAGAATGCAATTTACAATGAGTTAAAACATAATAAACATAATCGATACCCTATCAACATGCAATCATTAATATGCTAGTTTCAAATCATAAAATCCTAAATCACATTCACTGCTAATAAAATAGTTCTAAATAGAAAATACATTCAGCATAAGTCTCGTGTTCCAAAGGACAGTAATATAACCAAGTCCTACAGGAATAAAAACATAACAACTTAAAGAAACTTATAATAACAAGATCCTAATATTCAGAAAACCTGAAGTAGTGGTTAGGCATGACATTTTTCTTTAATATTTCACTTTTCATGGTTACATTTGTATGTCTAATGAGTGAAGAATAAAACTAATGTTTGCAGGTTTAGATCATCAAATTCTTGTAAAATAAATTTGTGTAGGCACGGCTTGTGTATGTCATGAATTGGTTTAGAAATTATATGAATTTTCTCACTCTAATGAAACTTTTCATTCCATTTATTTTTGTCATCATCATATGTATAAAATTAGAAATTTCTAAGTAATATTGAATGACCTTGTTGTAGAGCATTCCTTATTAATAAGATTAACAAATATATGAAATTGTGTATATATTTAAAACTATAATATTTAAAATCATTATTTTCATTGTTCCCATTGAAAAATTTAAACAAATCAAGTCTAATTTAGATACACAAATAAATAAATCAAGTTTAATTTAGAAACATAATAAAATGTAAAATGTAAGAAGAATACCAAGTTATATACAATTTAATCTAAAAATATATTAAAATGCATACATCATATTTTATTTTATTTAGAAGTCTACTAAAACTTAATGTTAATTGAATAGAAATTTAAAGCTGTGTAAAAAAATAATATGATAATTGGATTATCAATTTCATCTTACATATATAATAATGTAGTAATTTAATTTTAAATAGTTTTTTAGATATCTTAATTTAAAAATTATTTCTTAAAAGTGTGAATTTTTATTTCTAATCTACAATAGAAATAAATATGAAAATTGAAAAATTATCAAAATTTTAGTTTTGAGATGTTGTGTTATGAAGTTAGAGAGTATTGTTTTAGTATTTAGTTAAAACTCAGGTAATTTAAATTTTATTTCTTTTAGGAAATTGCATTAATAGTGATTGATTTTTTATTTTTTAAATATTATAAACATGTATTTTAACAATTTAATAAAAAGGTCCTTTAAAAAAGTTAAGGTTTTTTAAAGAATATATAATGAAATTTTTTGTTTGAAAAACTAAAATTAATTTTTGAACTCAATTCTTTATAAAAAAATAAAATTTAAACATAAACTAGGAATATAAAAATTGCAAATAAAAAATATATAAGTTAGTTATAAGACTCACTTAAACAAGAGTTCTGGGAGAGCTTGAGCACCTACCTTGTGCTATTGGTGAAGCATAACTAGAATAAAAATAGAGCATCATATTTTCATTTCCCTTAGTTTGAGTGAGGCTACTTCCCCATTGTCTTATGTTTGAGGTGATTGTAAGAAAAAAGAGAATTCATCCTTACCTAAAATTTGAATCACTTTCAAACTAGATTTTTCATAACTTTGATTACTAAGCTTATTTTGTTACAAATCAAATGCATTAAATTTGAGAAAATTACATTCTACATTAATATATTTTCATGGTATTGCATTTATACACAAATGTGAAAGTCTAGGGTCTTGACTATATCTTTAGACCTTAGTATTCAACATTAAACCAAATCATAATATCAAAAATGGCTAGGATCTTCTTAAACTATCAATATAGAGATTAATTGTCAACATAGAGATTAATTGTATAATATGATCTAATATTGAACCAAGCAAAATAGTAAGATCCTAATCTATCCAATCCTATAAATATCATTGATTCTATTCTATATTATTAAACATAATAAAAACAATATTAATGCACATCACTCTTTTTGAATTTTCAATCCTTAGTATATTTGTTTTCTAAATCTTATTTAACTATATTGTTTTTTGAGTGCAAAAATATTGGTTAAAATTTTAATGGAACAATATGTTATAAACATGTCAAAAGATTAATTAGCAAAGTCATCTAAATAAATTATGCTAATATAAATAATAATATATTAGTTACAATATTTTTTAAATAAGGTGATATTAATGTCTATAAGTGATTATGTGGATGCCAATTTATAAAATTTAAAATTTATTATAAAAATATTGATTAAAAGTTTAATAGAACAATATAAGATAACCTCAAATTTAAAAATATTTTGAAATTATAATTGTTCTTCCATAATATAATTTTTATTCACTTATAATTTTGTTTTAAAACTTTCATTTTAACTTAAGAATTGCATATTAATAGAAAATAGTTTACTAACAATTTTTTTATTGAAAATCTATGCCAAACATTTTAAACATTAAAAAATATTTAAATAAGAGAAAAATATACTCCTATGAAGAAAATGAATGCAGGAAAAAGGAAATTTTGGGGTAAATAATTATGCCAAAAGCATTCCCTATATGAAAGGGATGAGTAGAACATTCCATCAAGAGTTCAAAAAGTCGAAAAAGGTTGGACGACCATCGAAAGCATCTTGGCTACTTGTTTTCATTGACATTTTTTATACACCAACAAAAAATAATATGATCCTCTAAAGTATGTATGTCCAAAGGTAATATGAACTAACAATACCACTTTCCTATTGAAGAGAGTGTGAGTCAAAAAGCTTGAGATTGGCAATGAAAGGACAAATTATTAGTAAATATTGAGAAAAGATATGGTAATATTTTTAAAGGGAATTTTTATTTTGTTCAAAAAGCATTGTTCTTTCTAAAACAAACATTAGATTGGTAGTTGTTTGAATGTTGCATGTCAATGCCATTTTCCTGTGAGGGCGCAACATTGATAGACACTTAAAGAGTTAGTTTTCACCAATAATTAATTAGAAAAAACACTAACAATTTTTGTGCTTTTTCATACACATGAATACAATTTTTAACAAGCAATCAATTTAATCTAATTTTTCTTATTACATTTTAACACACTATTTAGACAAGCATTAATATCATTACATATATTTTTCCTTTTAAGATTATGATTAAAAAATGTTAAATAAATCTATCTAAAGAAATGTGATTAATATTCGCTACCAAATTATAAAAATTTAATCTACTACATCCAAAATTATTTATATTTCTTTTATCTCCATTTTTCCACTAAATTTAGTTTTTTCTTTTAATTGTTAAATTTTTTGATGGTTTATATCTTCATAGGTTATAATTTTAACAAATATTTTATGTGGTGTTTATTATATATTATTTTTGAAACATATTGTTTTTATATTAAATAAAATAAAATTGATATGTATATGGTTGTCAAATTTAATCTTGAAAGTTAAAAGTTAACATTAACACACTCACACCATCCTACTCCATCCTTTCTCCATTGTAGAAATTCCTATCAACATTAATTAGAAAGTGTGGATAAAGTACTCAGTTTAAAATGAAATATTTAAATAAAGTAAATTGTTCAATGGACTTATTATACATATATTATTTAATATATGTCTATTAGTTTGAAAAAAGTCAACAAGTGATAATAATTTTAAGTATATTGATAAGTTTCACATGTAATAATGGGAAATGAATTTTTACCTTTGAAAAAATTCTAGCGAATATTGGAAGATTTTAATACTATTTAAAGTTGGTAACTTGGTTGTGTCATGAATTTAGTAGCAAAGTTCACCTTACAAGTTCAAGCTCTAAAATTTGAGGATTTTGGTAGTCTCATGAAGAATGTTTGAATAAACAATATTAAAAAATATTTTATTTATTTATTTATTTAGTTTTTCTATAATAATAGTTACCAAACAAGTGGCATGTGATCAAGAGAGGTAGATGATTTTCTAGTCTATTTTGGAGATGAAATGTTGAAGTGTATGTGTTTTCTCTTACTAATTTTTTCCTCTTTATATAATCCTAAAACATCTCACCTCACCACAGTAACTGATTGTTTGAGCAAGCCCCTTTTCATGAGGGCACACTCTTACTCAATCTCTCTTATTTTATGTCATTAACTACCTCTAAATATATTTCAACCTTTATCTCTTTATCTTTCCATCTATTTTTATTAATCTCTTTCTCTACCTCTATTTCCCTATCTCTCTAACCATTCAATTTCAATTTCCAAATTGGAAGGAGGGAGATATGTGTGTGTGTGTGTGTGAGATAGAAAACAAACACACACACATATATAAGGAAGGGAATAGAGGGGGTGGGTGGAGAAACAAAGAGATAAATGATGTGTGTGTGTGTGTGTGTGTGTGTGTGTGTGTGAGAGAGAGAGAGAGAGAGAGAGAGAGAGAGAGAGAGAGAGAGATTATGTGATTTAGGAAAGGTAGAGGAGGTGAGAGAGATGGAAGGAAAGAGGAAGAGGGAGATATTAAGCATGAACCTATTTCTAATGGAATATGGAGCCTAATTATCTTTTCTATGTAGATGTTTGGTTTAAGACATGTTCCAATCCTTTATATAGTTGATTTCAACCTATCACACACTACACAAATGCATATATAAATAAATAAACTTCATTTTTATTTACAATCAAAATGTCTTCAGCATACCCATTGGACACCAAGGTGTGTTTGCTAGTTTATATAAAACAAAAGTTAGAAAAAATAAGGTATTTTATGTCGGCAATTGGCAACAAATGTTTTGTGTTGATAACTAGTCTTTGTTTGTTTCACTGAGACTTTTTTGTGGTAAGAATGGTGTAGACATAATATTGGAAGTGAATATACTTGTCTTATCATAAAAACTTTGAATGGTGCTCCTACTCTCAGATAATTTATTGCTATTAATTCCATCCACTTTTTTACATCGATTTTTTAAATGCATGCATATATCTATTATACTATGTTTTTTTCTCAATTTTCCATATACAAAAAATTGAATAAACTTCAAGAAATTATTCATAGGCCAATAGAAAATTAAGAATTAATATCTAATAATTATTTATTAAGTCTAACCTTTCAAAATAAGAGATAGGAGATATGATTCTTGATTAGCTATAAATTAGACAAGTCTCAATCGTACTTTATATAAGATAGGGACTAATAAGAAACAAAAACTTAATTCTTAAAGACATAAAAATAAAGCTTATCAACATTTAGTTATTGATGGAACTAGGACCACTCATACTATACCAAATAAAATACGCACCCATTATAAACAAGGACCCACAAAAGACCAGGAAGATTCAATATTTCATAGCGATAGGGTTCAAATTTTGATAGAAAGTAATAATTAGTGTCAAACCATGGGGGCAATGGCTACCCAGGCAGCCAAATCGACTACTTGGGTATGTCTCCCATTCTCATGCCTCCTCATGCCCAATGATACATGCCATCCTGCATCTTGCGGCCGTACTCATGCCTGAGCATGATAGAGGGAGGTACCTGGAGCTTCTCGATTCTACTAGCCTCCTGTGTCATTTTGAAAGGACTGCTATGTGAAGGAAGAGCTTCCACATGAACAATTTATGTCATAACTCTTCTAAATATCCCCGATTCGCTTTCAACTTTTCACATAGTTTTTATTTTATTTTTATGTTGCATCTTAGAAAAGGTCTTACAATTATTTTCTTCCAACTTACGTCACTATAAGTATGCTTTAAATTTAAACATGATAAAGAATACCAATTTAAACATATAAAGAATACCATCTTTATTTATCTTTTTTGGTTTAAATATTAAAATAAATAAATTTAAGTATTTCAAATTGGTTAAACTTGTGTTTTTTATTTATTTTTAATTGGAGACTTCGGTTTGTTTTATTGTGTTGGGTTTATTTTTTTAGTATCTTTATGTATATAAATGAAATCTCTTTAATTTAAAACTTCTATAAAATTTAAAATCTTTCTAGTATTTTAATTTGATTTAAAATTTCTATAATATTAAAAAATTGTCTAGTATTTTAATTTTAAAAATATAATATCTTATTTGTAAATTATAGTTTCTAGCATTTTATAATTTTTATAGGTAATTAATATGTATTCTAGAATTATCTCTATAATATAATATCATTTTATTTTATTCAAGTGAAAGTGGCATTTCTTATTTTCAATGTCTTCATTTCTCTATTATTAACAAATATAATATTATCATAAAGTGAAACAAAGTGACAAAATTTAGAATAATTATAAGTGTAAGTTATGAAATATATATAAATAAAATTTATACATCTTTAAAAAATTATATGAATTTATTAAAACTATATATTTATTTTAAATAAAAATCACATACAATCTACTTTTAGTTGAAGTTCACACATTTTTAAAGTGAAATGATGTTGAAAGCTTGCACTTTACATCCACATACAATACCTACTCATTTGCTTTTCTATCTATGTTTTATCCATGGTTGCAACGACTTAACTTTTGACTTGACTTTGTAAATTACCATTCAAAATTACCATTCAACTAGTTCTACAAATTATAATCAGCTCCTAAATAATTAGTTAATAAAAATATTTATCTTAATTACACATAATCTAATAAAGGGACCGACATTTTTTTAATCTCAAATTTACAATGCAATTTCATTTAAAAAATTAACTTAATTTTGTAAAAAATTAAGTTACTTAATTTTTAAAATAAATTTTTAATTTAATTAAGTAACTTAATTTTTTACATGAAATTGCATTGTAAATTTGAGACAAAAAAATGCTGGTCCCATTATTTTATTTTTTTAAATTGGCGACTTCGGTTTGTTTTATTTTGTTGGGTTTATTTGTTTAGTATCTTTATGTATATAAATCAAATCTATTTGATTTAAAAATTTTCTAGTATTTTAATTTGATTTAAATTTCTATAATATTAAAAAGTTGTCTAGTATTTTAATTTTAAAAATATAATATCTTATTTGTAAATTATAGTTTCTAACATTTTATAATTTTTATAAGTAATTAATATGTATTCTAGAATTATCTCTATAATATAACATTATTTTATTTTATTCAAGTGAAAGTGGCATTTCTTCTTTTCAGTGTCTCCATTTCTCATTATTAACAAATATAATATTATTCTAAAAGTGAAACAAAGTGACGAAATTTAGAATAATTATAAAAGCAAGTTATAAAATATATATAAATAAAATTTATTAAATTATATAAATTTAATAAAACTATATATTTATTTTAAATAAAAATCACATACCATCTACTTTTAGCTAAAGTTCACACATTTTTTAAGTGAAATGATGTTGAAAGCTTGCACTTTACATCCACATACAATACCTACTCATTTGCTTTTCTATCCATGGTTGCAACGGCCTAAGTTTTGACTTGACTTTGTAAATTACCATTCAAAATTACCATTCAACTAGTTCTATAAATTACAATCAGATCCTAAAATTAAATATTTATCTTAATTAGACATAATCTAATAATGGGACCGGCATTTTTTATCTCAAATTTACAATGCAATTTAATTGAAAAAATTAACTAAATTTTTAAAATAACTTTTTAATTTAATTAAGTAACTTAATTTTTTACATGAAATTGCATTATAAATTTGAGATAAAAAAATGCCAGTCCCATTATTTTAGTTTTTTAAATTGGAGACTTTAGTTTGTTTTATTTTGTTGGGTTTATTTGTTTAGTATCTTTATGCATATAAATGAAATCTATTTGATTTAAAATTTCTATAACATTTAGAATTTTTCTAGTATTTTAATTTGATTTAAATTTCTATAATATTAAAAATTTGTCTAGTATTTTAATTTTAAAAATATAATATCTTATTTGTAAATTATAGTTCTAGCATTTTATAATTTTTATAGGTAATTAATATGTATTCTAAAATTATCTCTATAATATAATATTATTTTATTTTATTCCAGTGAAAGTGGCATTTCTTCTTTTCAATGTCTCCATTTCTCATTATTAACAAATATAATATTATTCTAAAAGTGAAACAAAGTGACAAAATTTAGAATAATTATAAGAGTAAGTTATAAAATACATATAAATAAAATTTATAAAATTATATGACTTTATTAAAACTATATATTTATTTTAAATTAAAATCACATACCATCTACTTTTAGCTGATATTCACACATTTATTAAGTGAAATGATGTTGAAAGCTTGCAGTTTACATCCACATACAATACCTACTCATTTGCTTTTCTATCCATGTTTTATCCATGGTTGTAATGACTTAAGTTTTGACTTAACTTTGTAAATTACCATTCAAAATTACATTCAACTAGTTCTACAAATTATAATCAGATCCTAAAATTAAATATTTATCTTAATTAGACATAATCTAATAATGGGACCAGCATTTTTTTATCTCAAATTTACAATGCAATTTCATTTAAAAAATTAACTTAATTTTGTAAAAAATTAAGTTACTTAATTTTTAAAATAACTTTTTAATTTAATTAAGTAACTTAATTTTTTACATGAAATTGCAATGTAAATTTGAGATAAAAAAATGTCGATCCCATTATTTTATTTTTTTAAATTGGAGACTTCGGTTTGTTTTATTTTGTTGGGTTTATTTGTTTAGTATCTTTATGTATATAAATGAAATCTATTTGATTTAAAATTTCTATAACATTTAGAATTTTTCTAGTATTTTAATTTGATTTAAATTTATATAATATTAAAAATTTGTCTAGTATTTTAATTTTAAAAATATAATATCTTATTTGTAAATTATAGTTTCTAGCATTTTATAATTTTTATAGGTAATTAATATGTATTCTAGAATGATCTCTTTAATATAATATTATTTTATTTTATTCAAGTGAAAGTGGCATTTCTTCTTTTCAATGTCTCCATTTCTCATTATTAACAAATATAACATTATTCTAAAAGTGAAACAAAGTGACAAAATTTAGAATAATTATAAGAGTAAGTTATAAAGTATATATAAATAAAATTTATAAAATTTGATGAATTTATTAAAACTATATATATTTTTTAAATAAAAATCACATAACATCTACTTTTAGCTAAAGTTCACACATTTTTTAAGTGAAATGATGTTGAAAGCTTGCACTTTACATCCACATACAATACCTACTCATTTGCTTTTCTATCCATGTTTTATCCATGGTTCCAACGACTTAAGTTTTGACCTGACTCTATAAATTACCATTCAAAATTATCATTCAACTACTTCTACAAATTATAATCAGATCCTAAAATTAAATATTTATCTCAATTAGACATAATCTAATAATGGGATCGGCATTTTTCTTATCTCAAATTTACAATGCAATTTCATTTAAAAAATTAACTTAATTTTGTAAAAAATTAAGTTAATTTTTAAAATAACTTTTTAATTTAATTAAGTAACTTAATTTTTTACATGAAATTGTATTGTAAATTTGAGATTAAAAAATCCTGATCCCATTATTTTATTTTTTAAAATTGGAGACTTCGGTTTGTTTTATTTTGTTGGGTTTATTTGTTTAGTATCTTTATGTATATAAATAAAATTTATTTGATTTAAAATTTCTATAACATTTAGAATTTTTCTAGTATTTTAATTTGATTTAAATTTCTATAATATTAAAAATTTGTCTAGTATTTTAATTTTAAAAATATAATATCTTATTTGTAAATTATAGTTTCTAGCATTTTATAATTTTTATAAGTAATATATATGTATTCTAGAATTATCTCTATAATATAATATTATTTTATTTTATTCAAGTGAAAGTGGCATTTCTTCTTTTTAATTTCTCCATTTCTCATTATTAGCAAATATAGTATTATTCTAAAAGTGAAACAAAGTGACAAAATTTAGAATAATTATAAGAGTAAGTTATACAATATATATAAATAAAATTTATAAAATTATATGAATTTATTAAAACTATATATTTATTTTAAATAAAAATCACATACCATCTACTTTTAGCTAAAGTTCACACATTTTTAAAGTGAAATGATGTTGAAAGCTTGCACTTTACATCCACATACAATACCTACTCATTTGCTTTTCTATCCATGTTTTATCCATGGTTGCAAGGACTTAAGTTTTGACTTGACTTTGTAAATTACCATTCAACTAGTTCTACAAATTATAATCAGATCCTAAAATTAAATATTTATCTTAATTAGACATAATCTAATAATGGGACCGGCATTTTTTTATCTCAAATTTACAATGCAATTTCATTTAAAAAATTAACTTAATTTTTAAAATAACGTTTTAATTTAATTAAGTAACTTAATTTTTTTACATGAAATTGCATTGTAAATTTGAGATAAAAAAATGTCGGTCCCATTATTTTATTTCTTTTAATTGGAGACTTCAGTTTTTTTTATTTTGTTGGGTTTTTTTGTTTAGTATCTTTATGTATAAAAATGAAATCTATTTGATTTAAAATTTCTATAACATTTAGAATTTTTCGATTATTTTAATTTGATTTAAATTTCTATAGTATTAAAAATTTGTCTAGTATTTTAATTTTAAAAATATAATATCTTATTTGTAAATTATAGTTTCTAGAATTTTATAATTTTTATAGGTAATTAATATGTATTCTAGAATTATCTCTATAATATAATATTATTTTATTTTATTCATGTGAAAGTGACATTTCTTCTTTTCAATGTCTCCATTTCTCATTATTAACAAATGTAATATTATTCTAAAAGTGAAACAAAGTGACAAAATTTAGAATAATTATAAGAGTAAGTTATAAAATATATATAAATAAAATTTATAAAATTATATGAATTTATTAAAACTATATATTAATTTAAATAAAAAACACATACCATCTACTTTTAGCTAAAGTTCACACATTTTTAAAGTGAAATGATGTTGAAAACTTGCACTTTACATCCGCATACAATACCTACTCATTTGTTTTTCTATCCATGCTTTATCCATGGTTGCAATGACTTAAGTTTTGACTTGACTTTGTAAATTACCATTCAAAATTACCATTCAACTAGTTCTACAAATTATAATAAGCTCCTAAATAATTAGTTAATTAAAATATTTATCTTAATTAGACATAATCTAATAATGGGACTGGCACTTTTTTATCTCAAATTTACAATGCAATTTCATTTAAAAAATTAAGTTACTTAATTTTGTAAAAATTTAAGTTAATTAAATTAAAAATGAGATAAAAAAATGCCGGTCCCATTATTATATTATGTCTAATTAAGATAAATATTTTAATTAATTGATTGTTTAGGAGTTGATTATAATTTGTAGAACTAATTGAGGCATTATTGTGTATTTTGGGAACCAGTATTTCATAAGTCACACACATGAGTTGAAACCATTCATACATATTGATCAAAATCTCAACCGGGAACCTTTGTTCAAAATTGACAGAAAATAACTTACAACTGGAGAGGAAGTAAACATTTTGAATGACATCTAAATAATATTTCAATTTAATGCAAGGTAACACATATGCTGGAAAGTGTAATGCCCCGCCAAGGGATCCAAAGAACTAACCTAGAAAATAACTAAGTTTGGTAGCATTTATTTTTATTTTTATGAAATATGAAAGTAAATACCACATATAACTTATACACCATAACAGAAGCAATATCAATGTCCATCTAAAAGTAAACATAACATACACAACTGGTTACATTCTTTTGAGGATCCCTTAACGTTGAATTACATCTAAGTCAACTAACATTATTGAATCCATCTAATACAACATCCACATGAAATAATAGTGATAAGTCCAATATTTATACATACATTTCTAATGCTCAATCATCCACTATACATGTCACAGGGTATGAAAAGCTTAAAAGAATATACATATGTGAAATAAGGTACATCATCCTATTCTAATCCATGATACATCAAAGTAAAGATAATCACATGATGCACTTGATACATCATCGTAGAAGATATATACATCCATCACAAAGATCAAACATAATAAACTAAGTGCACGGTTCCTCCCAACCATTAATAGCATCATTAGACCATCGTGGGCCCTAGCCATCCCTCGGGGTGTAACATTCCAAATCACAGAAGAGATCATCGATATTAACATAGTAGGAATGCCACTCCTAACATATACTATATCATATGAAGAAAGTAATCTAACATGCAAATATAAGCATAAGATAACATCATCTAACATATGCTAATCATCAATGAAAGGATACATATCCACCATCATGAAGGACGCATCAGCCACAATGTCTCAATAAATCTCAAATGATAAGAGTGGAAAAACACTACCACCCGACCACGTGGTACCTAAGTGGTCCACTTCCACCGTGCTGAGGAGATAATCCCAAGTCCCAAATAGGCTATCCAAAACACATAGCATAAATCTCTATAAGTCTAGGAATCCTAAAAGTATACTAACTCAAAGGTTCCAAGCACAAAATCGACATCTAATTCCCAGAGGCACAGCAATGACATGTACGAACCTAGTATGCAAGTGGGAAAGTGTCATCACATATATCATGTACAAGTTACCTTGGTAGTTAGCTAAACTCCACGGGTCCATACTGATCCTCATGCAGCCACTAGTATCCTCTCATATTGATGAGGCATACTATGGAATGCAAGGTCGCAACCATGTGTTCTCTCTACTCCCATCCTAGTCTGTACAAGCACTTGAGGCATGGGCGAGAACAAAAAAATTATCTTTTTAGGTTCATTTAGTTAGTATTAGGTGTGAATGTTTTCACTTTTTAACCAACTTACAATGAGTTACCCTGGCAGCCTCTTAGGGCCCCGGCCCCCATTGCAAGCCACTTCTCAACACTACAAGCAGATAACCTACCCTAAGCTCATGGAATCATAAATCTCAAAATCACAAAAGATAATCCATAATAAAATCATCAAGTATGCATTAAAGCATCAAATCTCCATGAGCAAGTATCCATAAAAAATCATGACCACAATAACTCTCTATTGGCAACTGAAGCGTCACTGATAATCAAAAGTATTCATTGGTTCTCAATAAACAAAATATATCTCAAATCATACTGATCAAAGACTCTAAAATGGTTGAGTCCAACATGTCACAACATGACATCATAGAATAACATTTCAGCCCGATCATGGTGACTGGAAAAATAACCAAGGATAATTGATCGATGAACCAAAAATGGTTAAGTCAAGTGTCTCATACATAAGAATCTCAACTATAACAATTAGTAATTACAAACATTACATAGAGCATTCCATCACATAACCATGGTTGGGTTTATAAAGATCGAGATTAAAATATCATCATGAAATCACAATCACATAACCCCCAAGCCTCTGGTAGATGTCCTATAACTAGTCAACACTAGTCAATCCAAAACCCAAAACAATAGCATAAAGAATACACAATACAAACACATGTTTTGGTTTTGCTAAATTTACATACTTGAATTAAATGTGGAGGTCTTAGTTTACGTTTGCCAATCTAGATATCAAGTGGAGAAATTTCACGTTTAACCTAACCCACGTATTTGTTTAATAGATAAAAGTTTCTCCCCAAAACCATTAGACTCAATTTTCTAATTGATATAATAATATTTTGTTTATATGACATTCCCAATGAATCCAATATTATCAACAGAATTTGCATATTTTAGAACTTTGACTTATAACATGTTCTAATAATTAACCTTAATTAAACTAAGTTTAATTAAGTTAATTATTAATACCTCTCCATTTTAATAACAATTGATATATCATTATTCATATTTTTAAATCATTTATCTTTTACAAAATGATCCATCTATACAAATCATTTTAAAGAAAATAATTATTCATAACTAATATACATATACTTGTATACATATATATACATACATAAATAAATAAATAAATAAATATATATATATATATAATTATAACAATTGATAATAACATTTAATATCATTATATAAAAAAATATATATATATATAAAAATCGATTTCCATATATCACAATTAATAACCAAAGCCAAAGGCAATTTATATTGAATCACCGCCGATCATATTGCTAGCACGCGACTAAACCCGTCGTAGGTACTCTACATCCGAAAGTACTCTACGACCACTGCCATATGGTAGTACTTTGTCACAGGTACACTACACATGTAGGTACCCTACGACCCACTTAAGTAAAGAACAATGGGGAGAAAAGGGGGGGGGGGGGAGGTACAGGGTATAACCCGCCCCTCCACATTTGCAGTTTGCGATTTGAAATTTTAATAAAGTTTCATCATTGCGATTTATAAAATACAATTTTTCAATATATATATGTATATATATCTGTGTGTGTGTGTGTGTGTGTGTATTTATATATATGTACTTGTAGAATTTAATCAAGTATCACAGCATATATATATATATATATATATATATATATATATATATATATATATATATATATATATATATATATATATATATATATATGTATGCAGACGTGAAAATTATAAACATGTATATTTTACAATGAGCATATACACAATTTATTTAAAGGTTCCAATTTTCAAAATTTTCCTATGAACTTTTTGATCTCAAATTTACCCAATAATTCATCTAATGGATTTGGCTACAATTTAAACCCTAGCCCCGTGTTCTCTTCAGATCTATGCATATAATCAATTTTAACTACCCATATTGAGAATGCATACAACAAAATAAGTAAATCCTCAGAAGACATATGGAAGACATGAAGAAGATAGGAAGTGCAAGATGCGGATATAGCATAAGTAAAATCACAAGAATCTACCTGGATTCTGATGCTAAATCGCTCTTCCTCAGAAAACTCGTAGAGCAAGCTCCTCCCTTCTTCAAAGTTCTTGAGTCCTCCAATGCTCCAAAATGTTCTCCAAACACTATGTCTAAGCTTCTAGGAATGCCTGAATATAAAGACCTCTCAAGAAGCACCTAGAATGTCTCTAGAAACAACTAGAAGGGCTCACCAACTAAGCATGTGTCTTTTCCAACCTTCTAGATGAGTCATAAGGTTGTAGACACCATGTGCTTAATTGATGCACTAACCCTCATGTTGTTGACATATGAGAAATGAAAAGGTGCGTTAACTCCTAGGCAACCTTATAACTCTAATTTACTTTTTATATAACTTCTATTTAAATTTTATAACTTTTATTATTATTATTTATTTATTACTTTATTATTATTTTATAATTATTATTAATTTTTAATTTCTAATTTTCTTTTATTTAATTCTTTTTCCTTAATTAATTCTCATTTAATTAATTATGATCAAAATATCATAGATCATGATATTATATTAATTTTTTCCAAATAATTAATTTATTAATTAAATCTATTTATTCAAACTTAATTAATAGAAAATTCACCATAGACCTCCAAGATAAAATATGAAAACCCATCATAGAACAAGTCACACAAAATTAGTCTAAACGGTTAAAAATCATGAATTATGTCATCCGACACATTCAGAAGGTAAATTATCCAGATACTTGTCCTACCTCGCTAGGACAAATGGTTTAAGGGTTTGGGATTTGGACTTGAAAATTTATCTCCCTTCTCTTATCATTGAGATAGTGTAATAGGGTACGCTCATCCTGGCAATTCAGGGAAGTCGATACCCAGTACCTGCAACCTGCAAAAAAACTATGCATGTACATACTATATATATATATATATATATATATATATATATATATATATATATATATATAATGCTAAGCTAAACAGGCAATGACAGGAAGTGGTGCATCGTGTAGATCCCGACTAAGCAGGTGACTACGACTCCCTTCCTTAACCATATCAGAACCACCATACAATATGAACAAACATGCACATGTTACACATGCAAGTATGGGGTAAGTATCCATAATAAAACACATGAGATAGTAAACCATCTAACTAATGATCATTAATAACTGAAAGGAATGTAATGATCATCATGCATACATGAAATGTAAAGTCTAAATGATCTCAACATATATCAACTGAACTCATAACATAATGTTTGATAGTCTCAAAACAATACTACTAAACCATCAACATAAAACTAGTCTAACATAGTTTGATAATAATAGCAACAATGTCCAGAAAAGATGTGAACGAGGCCAGGCACTACAGAAAGTTTGGTCACTGCCGTGAACATCCCACCATAGAAGTTTGATTTTTTGGGGAAAATTATCAAGAAAAAACATTTGTGACATTTAATTTATGTAGCTATAACAGTGTTTATAGGAAAGGCCAATCTTATCGTTGATCTTATCAATGTTTAGAAGTTTGGTACCGAGACGTCAGTCAACACCAAAAATATAGAAATGTCTGGTTGGTATTGTGTGGAAAATTAGAAGAAAATTAACAGCATCACGAAAAAACAAATTATCAATGTTCAGAAGTCTAGTACATTGTGGAAAATTGACTGAAGAAAAAAGCAAACGCAAGAAAGGACAACATCAACAATATAGAAATGTTTGGTTGGTGTTGTGTTGAAAATTAAGAGAAGAAAAAATCTCACTCACTAACTTGTACATTTGCATTAGGAAAAAACTTGAGGCAAACTTTGTCAAATATTTTATAATGAATCCATAGAAAGGTCGATCTTGTTATAGATTTTCTGTAGAAAATGAAAATTATTTGAAAGAAAGAAGTAACTTTATTAACATGACTATTGATTATCTACTAGAGTCCAAATATGTTGTTGATCGAATGACAATAGACGTGGCTATCCTTGAAAATTATTAAATCGTCACTTGTTTACTGCCTTTATTAAATATTGGTCTTTGTCTTTGACTTGTTGACTAGCACAACAATGGCTAAATGCTAAGGCCAGTTTGGTTCATGGAAGATGGCTGGGAATTGTTTTCTAATAATGCTTGTTTTCAAATCTTGATGTTTTCATCAAATCATATTTAAGGTACAATTTTACAAACAATTGCATTCTTGCAATCAATAGCAAATCATATTCAAAATGGTATGTTAATGTGTGTTTTATGACCCACCGAATAGTAGAACAAAATACAAAATACAAAAATAGATTAATTTTTTGTCAATTTTATAATCCTAACTAAAATGTAAACAACCAATCAAAATGAAGATTCTTTTTCTAAAAAAATTAAAATTAATATAAAAATATATTTTTCTACAAAATTTGAAATCAATATAAAGAAGACAACTAAAAAATAATTTAATGTACATAGTCCCCTATGCAAATGAATCCCAAATGTCATAATGAAAAAATTACACAGAATTTTTTAATCCAAAAATAATATTATCCCCGTTAAAATGAAAAGAACCAATCAAAATAAAGTAATTTTTTCTACAAAATTCAAAATAAAAATAAAAAGGTCATAGAACATTATCAACCATGAAAAAGATTTTACAAAACATAGTTCACAATAGTTAGGCCTTCAACATAATGTTGTACTTCTTAGAAAATGAAAATCGATACAAAGAAAAATTCGTTTAATCTTTGGTTAAGGGAAATTAAAGAGAAATCTATGAGATATTTATGGTTGCCGGAACAAAGATTGATTTTATCAAAAAGTTAGTGTAGTGCCTGCCCCTAGTTCGCATTTTGCTATCATTGTTGCACTCTTTTAGGGCTAGTTTTATGTTGATGATTATTAGTGGCATTATTTTGAGAATTATTAGATATTATTTCAGATGATGAGATTACTTGGCACTTTATATTTCATATATGCATGATGATTATTTAGTGTTTTCAATTATCGATGATGATTAGATAGATGGTTTAGTCTATGTGTTTTCTTATCGATACTTACCCATACTTGCATGTGTATGGTGTGTGTGTTTGTTTTCTTTCTATATGGCATTTATGATGTGGTTAAGGAAAGGAGTCATAGTCACCTGCTAGTCAAGATCTACATGATGCACCACTTCTTGCTATTACCTATTTAGTTTAGTATATATTGTGTATGTACATGCATGGATTTTATGCAGGTTGAAGGTACTAGGTATCGACTTCCCTGAATTTCCAAGATGAGCATACCCTATCGCATTATCTCAATGGCAAGAGAGGGGAGATAAATTCTCAAATCCAAATCCCAACCCTTTAAGCTATTTGTCCTCATTGAAAGTCAAGACAAGTATCTGAGTCAAGTAGCCTCCGAATATGTCAAATGACATAATTCGTGATATTAACTCTTTTGGTTTGATTTTGTATGTGTTTTGCTATGATGGGTTTTTGTATTTTACTTTATGAGTCTTTGCTGTATTTTCTATTAGTTAAGTCTAATTAAAAGATTTAATTAATGATGAAATTAAATGGAAAATTAATATAATATTTTAATATTTATTTTTATTTAATTAATTAAATAAAAAGAATTAAATTTGAAGATAAAAGTTATAAGATTAAATTTGGAACGTGATAATATTTATTTAATTTAATAATAATATATTTGGGGTTCATTTTTAAATAAGTGCTAAATAATAATACAATTTAATTTAATAAATATTTTATCAATTAAGTTTTCAAAATAAATTTAAAAGTGGAAAAGATATTAAAGTTATTAAAAGATTTTAGATTGCATGATGCATGCATGTGATTAAAATATATTAAGATAAAACAAGGGGATTTATTAAAGTGAGTGCATGAGATTTAAAATTAATAAATTAATAAAAATAAATAAAGAAAATATTAAATAAATTAATTGATGGGGACACTACCCAAGCATAGAATGGACACAACAGGAAAGGGAAAATTTTATTAACTATAAAAATATGCCAGTACACTTAGTGCAGAGAAACAGACTCCAAAACATGCCCTATGAGCTTACACTAGCATAAATCTGGAGATAAATTCTTCTCCCAGTACCTTCTCTCAAACTCCACTTCTAACTACCTTTTACAATGCCAAAAATGTTCTTAAATAAACCCCAGAGGGTTAAGGATTAGGAATACATTCTAGAAAGTGCTAGTAGGCATCCACCAACCAAATAGAAGGCTCTAGAATTCGCATTAGAAGTCAACGCAAAATTAGAAGAATCCAAAAATGGTAATCAAACTTCCAGGAGGCATAACTTTTGAACCGTAGCTTTGATTGATGAATCGTTTACATTTCCATAAAGCTGTCGAAGCGATCTATAGCCCTACTTCACTCATCTCCCATTTTCCAACCTTGTTCAAGGTCATTTAATGCCCCTAACCTGACTTTGAATCATTCTTAGGAGGTCTCCTAAAATCAAAAAACTGCGATAACTTTCAAACCGTGGGGCCTTTTGACCTGATTTTTTTTTGGAATGCTCTAAATTACAATTACAATCATCCAACCAATTTAGACCTTCTAGTTCACCAAAATGATGGCTCAATTATATACTCCTATTTTTTTAGCATTTACACATATCGCAAGATGTTCAAATACTCTATCCTAGAACACTGATAGTGGAACTGTGAGAGTTGGAACCTTTATTTGATCCAAATGGGTATCTAGAAATGAAAACACATGAAACAAAAACTAAGTCTAAGTACATTTTTTTTGGTTGACACAAGAATGCTCTTATACCTCTGGATGCTCCTGCATCAGACACCCAGGGTACATTGAAAAGTGACCCTGTCACTTTATGAATGGTAGAGGATATCCCAAATGGGAAACCTCAGCTGCTGAAATCCAAGTTGAGTCCTTTATCAGCCGTCCTTTCCACTTGACCAAATACTCTTCATACTGCCTATTTTTAGTACTCCTACCCACACGACTATCCAAAATCTCCTCTATCTCCTCCTTCTTAGAAGTAGGAATTGGACATGGCTCTAACATTAGCTCCTCATCTGCACCATCATCATGATACTCTGTTAAGTTTGCAATGCTGAAAATAGGAAAATGTGAATTCCATCTAGCAACTCCACCTCATATGCATTTCCTGAGTCATGTCTCTTCAGAATTTTGCAGGGGCCAAATTTCTTTATTTTTAACTTGTTGTAAGTACTGGATGGAAATCTTTCTTTCCATAAGTGTACCATGACTAGATCCCCTACTTGGAATTCCTTATGTCTTCTCCTTTGATCAGCCCTAGCTTTATACTCTTGATTCATCTTGGTAATGTGTGCCTGAACCTCCTCATGTAGACACTTGATATGTTCAGCAAATTCTTCAGCTACAACACTTATCCTCTCCCCTTGCTCTATCTTCCTCAATTCTGGTGCAGTCCTTGGGCTACTTCCATATACAATTTGGAATGGTGATCTACCAGTACTCCTATTTATAGAGTTATTGTAAGAAAACTCTGCTTGTGGTAGAATCAAATCCCATCCCTTGGGCTTATCCCTAACTAAACATCTCAGCAAATTACTCAGACTTTTGTTTACCACTTTTGTTTGGCCGTCAGTCTACGAGTGATGTGTGGAACTGAATTTCAAGTCTATTCTCAACTTTTTCCACAATGTTCTCCAAAAATACCCCACAAATTTAGTGTCTCTACAAAAACTATACTCCTTGGGAGACCATGTAGTCTTACCACCTCTTTGAAAAACAAGTCTGCAATATGGACAACATCATGAGTTTTGTGGCATGGAATAAAGTGTGCCATTTTGGAGAACCTATCAACCACCACAAATACTAAGTCATTAACCCTTTGTGTCCTTGATAATCCAAGAACAAAATCCATACTTATGTCCTCCCATGGCTTTGATGGAACAAGTAATGGTTGATATAGTCCAGTATTGTGACTAAATCCCTTGGCAACTTGACAAATCTGACAACTTTGTACAAACTTCTTTACATCTTGTGAAATCTAAGGCTAAAAATAATGTTCTCTAAGAATGGCAATGGTCTTATCTCAACCAAAATGTCTTACCATCCCTCCATTTTGATTCTCCTTAATTAGATTTTCCCTCATGGAACTCTTTGGAATGCATAATTGACTGCCCTTGAATAACATACCATCCTAAATCAGATAGTCTAACCACTTAGTTCTATCTACAACAATTGGCTCTTTACAAGCTTTCCATGCTTCAGCAAAATCAGGATCCTTAGGGTATAGATTTTTGAGTTCATCAAACCCAACTACTTCAACCTGCATTACTATAAGCAACAACTGTCTCCTACTTAGTGTATTTGCAACCCTGTTAGATTTTCTAGTTCTATGCTTCAACACAAATGTATAGCTCTGCAAGAACTCTACCCACTTCATATGCCTCTGATTCAATTTACCTTGGCTATTTAGGTACTGTAATGCCTGATGATCAGTATACAAAACAAATTCCTTTGGCAATAAATAATGCCTCCATTTCTTTAAGGCTTGAACTATTGCATATAACTCTTGATCATAAACATAATACTTCTTTTTCACATCATTCAATTTTTCACTAAAATATGCAATAGGCTTACCTTCTTGGCTTAATACAGTCCCAATAGCACTACCACTAGCATCACAATCCACTTGGAACACTTTTCTAAAATTTGGAAGTGACAACATAGGTTGTTCTGTCACCTTCTTCTTCAGCAATTCAAAAGTTCTTGCAGCTACTGCAGTCCATTTGAACTCTTTTCTATCCCCTTTTATTGTGTCAGTTAGGGGTGCACATATGCCACTAAAATTCTTAATGAACTTTCTGTAAAAACTAACTAGACCATGGAAAGATCTTACCTCAGTAGCAGACCTTGGAGTAGGCCATTCCAAGATGGCTTTTACCTTCTCTGGATCCATTTTGAGACCTTCAGGTGATATAACAAACCCCAAGTAGACTAACTCCCTTTTCAAAAAGATGCACTTCCTCAGATTAATTAACAGTTTCTCTTCCCTTAACCTTTCAAGGACACTACAAATATGCACTAAATTTTCTTCCAAATTCTTGCTGAAAATTAAAATATCATCCAAATAGAGAATAACAAATTTTCCCAAGAACTTCCTAAGTACCTCATCCATAAGCCACATGAAGGTGCTTGGGGCATTTTTCAATCCAAAGGGCATGACTAACCACTCATAAAGACCCTCCTTGGTCTTGAAGGCTATTTTCCAGTCATCTCCTTCTCAAATCCGTATCTAGTGATAACCACTATTGAGATCTATCTTTGTGAAGTACTAAGCTCCACTCAAGCAGTCTATAAGATCATCCATTCTTGGCAAAGGAAACTGATACTTGATGGTAATCCTATTTATAGCTTGAGAGTTTGTACACATCCTCCACTCTCCATCCTTCTTTGGTGCCAGTATTGCAGGTACTGCACATGGACTCAGGCTCTCTCGAATCAAGCCCTTCCTTAATAGCTCCTACACCTATCTATTTAGCTCCTCAATTTTAGTAGGAGTCATCCTGTGAGTAGCCTTCTTAGGCAAACTAGCTCTTGGGATTAAATCTATCTGATGACTGATTTTCCTTACTGGTGGCAATCCTTCTGGAACATTATCAGAGATAATATCTCCAAACTCACCTAGTAAATCTAAAACTTCAAGTGGTATTTCACTACTACCTTCTTTATCTTTCCTAGGAATCAAAGCATAGCACAAACGCTGATGTTTCATGCCATCTAAAAACTTCCTTCTATCAACAAGACAAATCCTATCACTACTACATACCTTTTCGCCTTCCTTTTTCATGGGCTTCAGTTTGTGGAAAACTCCATCCTTTGTTAGAGAGTATGTGTTTGCATGACCATCATGTACTGCATGCCTATCAAATTTCCATAGTCTTCCCAACAATAGATGGCATCCATCCATTGGAATAACATCACAGAGAACTTCATCATGGTAACTCCCAATTTTGAATTTCACTAAACATTGTTCACTTACTAGGACCTTATGATCATCTTTCACCCAAGCAATCTGATAAGGCTGGGGGCATTTCTCCCTCTTGAGCTTCAACTTAGAGACCATCTCCTCTGATACCAAGTTATCAGTGCTACCACCATCAATGATCACATCACAACATTTATCCTCGCACTTGCACCTGGTACAAAATAAACTCCTCATTTGTCCTGGTTCAATCTTACCACTTAGTAGGACCCTTTCATTTACTAAAGTCTCTCCTCTTTTTGCATCCCCTAAATGTGATAATTGTGCATCCTCATCCACATGAGCAACCCTAGCTTGACCCTCGAATCTCCTATCTATCCTTCCTTGTCATTGAGGGAATTCAAAGGCACGATGACCTTCTTCATTGCAATGGAAATAGGTACCATGAAAGCCTCCTCTTCCTTGTCCATGTCCTCTACCTCTTCCTCTCTAATTTCCATAATCTTGATCTCGAGAGCGGTTGAAACCCTCATTCCTTTGGTTCCTGCTAGTACCCACATCTTCATTTTTCTTTTGGGTTTCATTTCGGCCTCCAGATGACATACCACTACCCCTTCCTCCTTGACCATGCCCTCTTTGTCTCCCTTGAAACCTCTTATTTAGCTTCTCTTCAACTCATTGGGAAAACTAGTATGCCTCTTCAACGCTAGTCATTCTTACCAGACTTAATTCCTCTTAAATGCTAGGTTGCAACCCACTGATATAATAAGCAACCTTCTCCTTATTTGCTTCTGCATGCCCTACTCTAATCAAAAGTTGATAAAACACCTCTGTGTATTCTTGGACTAATTTTTTTGCTTGCTTTAACCCATGCATCTTCTTAAACAAATCAAGCTCGTAGTCAACAGGAATGAAACACTTCTTCAATTTGTCCACCATGCGATCCCACCTTGTGATCTTATCCTTTCCTCTTTTATTTATTTACAATTGAACCTCTTACCACTAGATTTTGGTATGGCCTTTGCAAACTTAACCCTATCTAGATCCCTGATATCCTCATACTCAAAGTACTCTTCCAGTTCATTGATGCAATTGATCAACTCATCTGGTTTCAATTTTTTTGGAAATACACCCAAATCAATTGTAGGTCTTTTCCCAAACTTAGTAATAGCTCTAAAAAGCCTTTCATTTGCCTGATTCAGAACTTCCTCATCAAATTTCCCTTTTGGTCCAGTTTCTTCTTCTTCATTGTCATTCTCACTTTTGTTACCTGTGGTAACATTTGTTCCTTTATGGAGCTCCTCCTGCAATGCTTGTACATGCCTTTGGAGGGCTCTAACTTCCTCAGGATTAATAGCTTTGGCCTTTCCACCATGCTCTCTTTATGGAGGCATCTTCTTAATTCAAACCCACAACCATATAGTCCTGGTGCAAACTGCCTCATAGTCGGTGCTTTGTCTACACACTCAAGAAAGCCAGCTCTGATACCACTTGATGGGGACACTACCCAAGCACAGAATGGACACAACAAGAAAGGGAAAATTTTATTAACTATAAAAATATGCTAGTACACTTAGTACAGAGAAATAGACTCCAAAACATGCCCTATGGGCTTACAATAGCATAAATCTGGAGATAAATTCTTCTCCTAGTACCTTCTCTCAAACTCCACTCCTAACTACCTTTTACAATGCCGAAAATGTTCTTAAATAGACCCTAGAGGGTTAAGGATTAGGAATAAATTCTAGAAAGTGCTAGTAGGCATCCACCAACCAAATAGAAGGCTCTATAAGTCGCATTAGAAGTTAGCGCAAAATTAGAAGAATCCAGAAATGGTAACCGAACTTCTGGGAGGCATAACTTTTGAACTGTAGCTTCGATTGACGAACCATTTACATTTTTGAAAAGCTCTCAAAGTGCTCTATAGCCCTACTTCACTTATCTCCCATTTTTTGGCCCTGTTCAAGGTCATTTAATGCCCCTAACCTGACTTTAAAGCATTCTTAAGAGGCCTCCAGAAACCAAAAAACTATGATAACTTTCAAACCGTGGGGCCTTTTGACCTGATTCTTTTTTTGGAATGCTCTAAATTACAATTGCAATTACCTGACCAATTTAAACCTTCTATTTCACCAAAATGATGGCTCAATTACATAATCCTACTTTTTTAGCATTTACACGTATCCCAAGGTGTTCAAATACTCTATCTTAGAACACTAATAGTGGAACTATGAGATTTGGAACCTTTATTTGACCTAAATGGGTATCTAGAATTAAAAACACATGAAACAAAAACTAAGTCTAGGTACATTTTTTTGGTTGACATAGGATTGCCCTTATACCTTTGGATGCTCCTGCATCATTAATGTGCATTATATTTATTCACATAGGAGTATGTGAGCTCTTAGGAGTTGTCATGTTGACAACACAAGATTTTGCACTCTAATTATGCATGTGTTGTCTACACTTAGGAGTTATCACATTATTTGAGGACATGATGTCTACAAAATTCTAGAGACCTCATCATGTTTATCTTCTTATTGTGGAAGTTATGTGCTTAGTTTTCATGCTTATCTCTTAGTTCTTTCTAGACACATTCTAGATGCATCTTAGAGCCCTTTATATATAAGCTCTCCTAGTGTGTATGGACATTGAAATATGCTTCTTCAAGCTCGTATGCTTCGAAAAGATTATATACATTTGAGAAGCTCATATGCTTCTACATGCTCATATGCTTCTACATGCTCATATGCTTATACAAGCACTTCTAATCACTTGGGGGTTTTAGCTGGTTTGATTCTTGGAGGAATGGTGAATTTTGTAGAAGGAAAGGATTTTTCTATGGACTTCTGAGGCATAGAAAATTAACATCAGTATCTAGGTGCACTCATAATTTTCACATATTCCATTTGCACTCTTTCTCTTCTTATCTACATCATGTTTGTTATATGTGTCTGTATATACTTGATGAATAAATATTCAATCTTGAAATTGGAATCTAGATATGTATGTTAATTTTTAATTGGTTGCAAAAAAAAATTAGGAAACCCTGGTTTTATTTATGAAAGAAATTCATCACAAACTACCCTGTTGTTGTCCCTTACATAGACCTAAACTTAGATATTCATAACTTTTTACCTTGACAAAATTTATTCGATCACTCTAGTCAGATTTGGTACAACTTGGCACTCTCCAACATATTTCAAATTTGGCCCAATCTAATGGTTCATTAGGGAGATATGGCCCCTGTACTAGGACTGTTTTATTTAATGACAATCATTCCTCCATTTTCCATAACCAAGAGTTCTTTGTGCTTAAAATTCACCAAAAATAATCTATCAAAGCATGGAATGAATTAAAATTAAAACCAACATATATCTAAGACATTTATACTCAATATTTTATCCAAATGAGAAGTCTTTTCAATACAAAAATCAGATTGCGCCCTTATGGCAGCAAGCTAGGACATTGCAGAGAATTTAATTTGGTATTGTATGAAACTTTGTTACATTGCATCATTTCAACCATTGACACCCTACAAAGTCCCTACCATTCCTCACCTCCTAAAAATCATGATCACTAATGCTAATAATACATTTCAAACCATTTGCAACTTCCTCAAACCGGTTACAGTCAATTATGACTGTTTACATTTAGTTGAATGTTTTTTATTTGTTGTGTAGTTGACAAAATGGTTGTCAACTTTGATAGCCTTACATCATTATGCATTTTATTAATATTCCAAAGTATTTTCAAAAGTTTTATCCCAAATTTAAATCCTCAAACCACTCTTAAATCCTATAAACCCTCTACAAGCCTTCTAGGCTTCAATTTACTTTTTTAGGCACTTCAAGTGCATTTGTCACCGTATAATGGCTCTACTTTCCATACTAAAATCAATTTGACCTTTGAAGGTCTTTAAATAACTCATCTACCTTAGAATCTTGAAGTGAACCCTATGTACACTAACTCCCAAAATGTCATTAAAGCTACATCATTGATCTTTTTACAAAGTGATCAATCAAAATATTTAAGTAAATGGATTTTTAAATGAGGGAAAATTAAAAGAGATATTAATAAGTGTTTAGTGGAATTAAATAATTGAATTATTAATGAGATTGATTTTACTAAAAAATCAATGAGGATTATTTTAAATAAATGATTGTCCTTGAAGTGTTTAAAGGAATTTGTAAACTAATTATTTGAAAGTTGATAAGTATTATTCTAATGTTTTGAATAATGTGAATGATTTTATCTAAAAGTCAATGGGAACTAGTTCAATGAATTAAATAAGTAAATAATTATCTTTTGAGTATTTTAGAAAATTGTTTTAAAACAATGGAGGGATAATTCTATGTTGAATTGGAAATTAAACGTAGAATCTTATACAATTGAAGTATACTTGAAACAAAAACTAAAACCTCATATTTGGCTTAACCATGTGATTACAAAAGTAAACTAAAGTACGTGTTCGTATCTTTTTCTTTATGCTATCCATGTTTGGGGTTTGGGTGGTCCTAGAGTGTTGACCAGTTAGGACATCTACCAGAGGCTTGGGAGTTATGCGAATGTGATGGCATGTTGAATTTATTTGATCTTAATATTTTTAAAACCCAACCATGGTAATGTGATGGTATGTTCAATGAGATGTTTGTATTTACTGATTGTTATTGCTTTCTAGTCTTCTTGTGTGAAGCTAAGGTGTATGTATTTGAGACACTTGACTTAACCATTTTTGAGTCAGCGATCAATTATCCTTGGACTACTTTCCAATCGCCATGATGGGACTGAAGTGTTGATTTATTTCTTGATGTTGTCATGTTGTGACATGTTTTGACTTGACCATTTTGGAGTCTTTGATCAGGATCATTTTCTTTGAGATGCCTTTTTGGTTGCTCACTGAGAACCAATAGATATTGTGATTTATCATTGATATGAATATTGATATTTATACAGTTGCTAGATGAGGACCGATGGATATTGTGATTATCTTTGATATTGTAGATATTTGATGTTCTTATTGTGGATTATCTTTTAGTATTTTTCCAGTCGCTTGTATAGGACTGAGGTGATTTTTTTGATTTATGATTCCATGAGCTTAGGTTAGGTTATCTACTTGTAGTATTGGGAAGTGGCTTGCAATAGGGGCCGGGGCCCTAAGTGGCTGCCAGGGTAACTCATTGTAGGTTGTTTTTAATAAGTGAAAACATTTACACTAAATGGAGATTAAAAAGAACCTAATAAGATAATTTTATGTTCTCGCCCACGCCTCGAGTGCTAGTATAGACTAGGATGGGAGTAGAGAGAATGCTTGGTTGCGACCTTGCATTCTGTAGCATGCCTCGTTAGTATGAGAGGATACTAGTGTCCGCATAGGGATCACTAGGGGGCCGAGGTCTATTGAGAGGCTACCAGGGTAACTCTAGCATGATTTGTGCGATGACACTTTCCCTCTTACATAGTAGGTTTCCTATGTTTCTTGTGCGCCTCTAGGTATAGGTGTTGACCCTTTATGTTGGAACCTTTGAGTTAGCATACTTTTAGGATTCCTATACTTAGAGAGTACTTGTGTTATGTGATTTTTTATCTTGCATTATGTGATTTGATATCCTATTTGGGACGTGAGACTATCTCCTCAGCACAATGGAAGTGGGCCATTTAGGTTCCATGCAGTTGGGTGGTAGTGCTTTTTCACTCTTACCATATGAGATCCATCCGTAGTCATCATGGTTTGAGCATTCTTTGTTGGCATTTATCTTCATTCTATTCATGGATCATTATGATGGAGGTTACTAGTATGTTTCTTTATTTTGATAATTAACATGTGATAGATGATGTTATCTACTTGTAAGATAATCTTATGCTTATTCTTGCATGTTAGATTTCTTTCTGCATATGATGTAGTATGTTTTACGAGTGACATTCCTACTATGATAATACTGATGATCTCTTCAGTGACTTGGGATGTTATGCATAGAGGGATGGCTAGGGCCCACGATGGTCTAATGATTCTATTGACAGTTGGGAGGAACCACACACTTAGTTATCTTTTACGATGGTTGTTATACCTTTATTGATGGATGGATGTATTATATGTGTTATTACTTCTGCTACTATGTGGTTGATATGAATGGTTTATCTTTCATGATTAAAAAATAAAAAAAATTGTTTGGCAAACTTAGTAAAATTTTAGGTTAATTCTTTTGGATCCCTTAGCTGGGCGTTATAGTTAGTAGAATATTGACCAAAGAAAAGGTAGAGGGTGGAATGCACAGGAAGTTCATTGATCATAGACAAGTTTGGAAAATAGACTGGAGAAGAACTTTCTCATATTCATTAATTACTTAACAAACGTCCTTCCTTATCCAACAATGGGGAAGGCAGATAACTACATACAAAAAATATATTAAAAAAAGAAAGAAATAGTAGATATAAAATCAATCATGATAGCATTAAAAAAAAACTTCAAATGTATAAACATACCATGCACAGATGCATAGATTAAGGCAAAAAATTATGGAGTTGAATATATTTGAAGGAAAAAAAAAACAAAAAAAAACTTACTAGTGGAGAGTAAGCAAACATTTTGAATGACATCTCAATAATATATAAATTGGATGAAAGGTAAGAAGCGTAGAGTGCAAGGCAATGTATATGTGTATGAGTTAAAGTTTGGTCACTGCCGTGAACATCCTGCCTACAAATGATGTGGCCAGCTTTGAAAAGAAAACTATTGAGTCATCACCTTTATTGTCCATCATTCTTTGACTTGTTGACCAGCACACTCTTAAGAAGAGCACACAGAGAGAAAAAGTGCATGATTTCCTTGTCATATTTCTAAATGGCCATCTCAGCTTTGTGCAATCCCATCATATTTCTAAAGGAAAAACTAAAATGTCTTTTGCAAATATTTAAAATATATGTTAAAGTATAAATTTTAAAACTTTTGTGCAACAATTTAAATTAGTTTTTAATCATGGATTAAACTAATAGAAAAATGTTTCTAGCACCATTAATATTTAATGTATTTATATTTAAGAGGTATACTACTAATAGAACAAACATAATATCATGAATGATATTTAGTAGGGCATCTATAAAAAACAAAAAATGAAAAACACAAAAAAAAAAAAAAAAAAACTTATCTTGCCTTTTTTCTCTAGAACCTTGTTAGATGAAAAATCAAAGGTTGAGAAATACGTTCACTTTAGTAAATATAAACATTTGTGCTAACATAACATTTATACATGTGCTATATAAGGCATTTAGGCTTTTGGCCTTAATATGGAAACATGATTGTCATTTTCGAACATAAGTAAATGACAAGGGAGGAAAAACATATAACTGAAAGTAGGAAAATGCTATTTTTTAATCAAGGGTTAAACTAATAGAAAAATATCTCCAACACCATTAATATAATATATTTATATTTAAGACATGGAAGGAAGCTTTTTTGGTAACATATCTAGAAAGTATTCTACTAATAGAAAGGACATAATATGATGAATGATATTTAGTAGGGCACCTATAACAAAAAAAAAGAAGGAAAAATAAAGAGAAAACCAAATACTCAACAAATTAATCAATTACAATAATTCTTTAATTGATCATCTTGTTAAAAGAGATGGAATGTTAAAACATACAAACCCATCACGCAAAGTGATTAAGAAGAAACTCAATTCATACCCTTGAAAATATATTTGAGAATTCAATTTTAAAATAACTTGTAAAAGGAATGTTGGTGAACAGTTTGAATCTAGCATTCAAGAACATTTGGTGTAATGACAAAGTCTATATTATAAGCAATTAAATTATACCAAATTCAAGTTTTTTTCTAGTAAAATAATAAATAAATACATTTTAAATTCTATTGTTTATATTTGATACATAATACAAAAATAAATAAATGCATTTTAAATTATATTGTTTATATTTGTTGTATAAGTAGCTTGGAGTCCAATCCTAATAAAAGATAAAATACATCCTAACAACTTAGAAACACCATCAACAAATAAAACAAAAAACCAATGTTAGCAAGCCTCGTTTCTATAGAACCTTGTCAAAAAAAAAAAAAAATCAAAGGTTGTGACATTCAGTCACTTTAGTAACTGTAAGTTACATTTGTGTTGATATAATAGTTAAACATGTGCTATATAGGGCATTTAGGCTCTACATATCTTGATCTAGAAACATGATTGTCATTTTCCAACATAAGTAAATAGTGAGGGAGGAAAAACATATAGCTAAACTGTCCACTTTTCAAGTATTGCAAAAGTTGTCCCAAAAAATGTAAAATGATCTTGATGTTGTCTAGGAAGAACATGCAATATTGTCCATTCAGAATTTGCACATTGTTTTAAGTTAATAATTACAAATTTCTAAATTATAAGCATACTCAAACCATGTTGTTCTCTACACCTCTGAACCAACTGGCTAATGTAGGAGCTTTTCCTCAAAACCATACTATATGCTAAATTAAAATCATACTCTACTATGTTGTTCTCTAGTATGTTGAACCAACCTGCTAATGTAGGGGCTTTTCCTAAAGAAAATATTCATGAGCTCATGATACTCACACCAAGTGAAGTATTGATGGTGATGGCAAAGGGAAAAGACAAAAAAATTGGTACGGAGAATATGGTGTACCATTTTTGGTAGTTGGTAGACTGTATCAAAATGAAAATTATTTACTGTGATTTACAAATTTGATCATATGATACAAAAAGTCCAAATAAACCATGAGTGATGTCAGATAACATATTGTTGATGGTGTGTGCATCACAAACAAAAGGTATAGTTAATGTCATTGTGTAATACCAATCCTAGACTTGTTGAGTAGTAAGCAATAAGTTGTATATTCTTTAAAAAAAATAGTTTTGTACATTCAAAGACTGAAAAAGAGAAATTAAAATGTACTATTGCAAACATTTAAAAAATATTTTAAGTATAATTTTTTAAAAAATTGTCCAACAATTTAAATTATTTTTTAATCATGGGTTAAACTAATAGAAAATGTCCATAACACCATTAATATAATGTATTTATATTTAAGAGGTGGAAGGAATACTTTTTGGTAACATATCTAGAAAGTATTCTACTAATAGAAAGGACATAATATCATGAATGATATTTAGTAGGGCATCTATAAGAGAAAAAAGGAAGAAAATAAAAACAAAAAAATAAAATGCTCAACAAATCAATCAATTATAATAATGTTTTAATTGATCATCTTGTTAAAAGAGATGAAAAGTTGAAACATATAAACCTCAAGCAAAGTGACTAAGAATAAATTTAAATCTACCATTATATTTGAGAAGTCAATTTGAAAATAACTTATAAAAATCCAATAATTGGAAAAGAAGGAAATATCACTCTCACCAAGCATTTCCATGTTAAACATGTGCTATATAGGGAATTTAGGCTCTACCTGCCTTGATCTAGAAACACGATTTTCATTTTCCAACATAAGAAAATGGTGATGGAGAAAAACCATATAACTGGAATTGTCCTATTTTCAAGAATTGGAGTAGCTCTCCTAGAAAATATAAAATGATCTTGATGTTTTCCAAGAAGAACATGCAATATTTTCCAAATAGAATTTGCACATTGTTTTAAACACATACTCTAACCATGTTGTTCTTTGCATTTCTAAAACAACCTAATAATGTAGGTCTTTGCTAATGTGACGAAGTATGGAAGGTGATACCATACAGTGGAAGTGGGTCTTGTTGGTGGAAGTAAGCTCATCATATGACTTGTTTATCATACTGAAATGGAGTATGATTTTAGCCACATAGGTTGAGAATATTCATGAGATCATTATACTCAGGCCAAGTGAAGTATCAATGGTGATGGCAAGTGGCAAAGACAAAAACCTTGGTACAAAGAGCATGGTGTATGATGCTTGGTAGTTGGATGAATGAAGGTCAATTAGCAGACCATTCTAAAATGTAAATAATTTACCGTGATTAAAAAATTTGATCTTCCCCTACAAAATTCCAAATAAATAATGAGTAATGTGAGACAACATATTATAGATGATGTGTTTATCATAGACAAATGGTATAGTTAAAGTCATTGTGTAGTACCCATCCTAAACTTGTTAAGTAAGTAGTAAGTTTTAAAATCAATTTTGTTCATGTAAGGACTAATAAGGACAAATTAAAATATATTTTTGCAAACATTTAAAATATATATTAAGTATAAATTTTTAAAATTTTATCCAATAATTTAAATATTTTTTCTAATAATGGGTTTAACTAATATAAAAATATCTCTAGCAACATTAATATAATGTATCTATATTTAAGAGTTGGAAGGAAGTTTTTTTGGTAACATATCTAGAAAGTATTCTACTAATACAAAAACCATAATATCATGAATGATACTTAGTAGGGCATATATAACAAAAAAAAAAAAGGAAAAATAAACATTGTCTTGTCATGTTTCTATAGAACATTGTCAGAAGGAAAATCAAAGGCTGGAAGATTCAATCACTTCAATACATGTAAACATTTGTACTATCATAACAGTTAAACATGTGCTATATAGGGAATTTAAGCTTTTCCTGCCTTGATCTAGAAACATGATTCTCATTATCAAACATAAGTAAATGGTGAGGGAGCAAAAACATATAACTGGAAGTAGGGCATTGCTATTTTCTATTCATGGGTTAAAATAATAGAAAAATGTCTCTAGCACCATTAATATATTGTATTTATATATTTAATATCATGAATGATATTTGATAGGGAAAAGAAAAACATAAAATAGAAAAAATAAATGGAAAAAAAAGTAGTCAACAAATCACAATTATATAATAATGTTTTTATTGATCATATAATGTTATAATGAAAGAGACCAAAAGTTGAAATATACAAACCCATCATGCAAAGTGATCAAGAAGAAACTCAATTGGCACCCTTGAAAAAATATTTGAGAACTCAATTTGAAAATAACTTGTAAAAGTAAAATTTTTGAAGAGTGTTTGAATCTACTATTCAAGAATATTTGGTGTAGTGACAAACTCTATTTATAAGCAATTATATTGTATTGTATTCAAATCTTCTTCAATATAAAAATAAATAAATAAATAAATTTTAAATTCTATTATTTATATTTGATACATAATACAAAAATAAATTAATGTATTTTAAATTCTATTGCTTATATTTGTTGTATATGTAGCTTGGAGTGTAATCCTAATAAATAATAAAATACTTCTTAACGACTTGGAAACACTATCAATAAATAAAAGGAAATACTAGTCTCACCAAGTGTTTCCATGTTGGAAAGTTCTACTTGTTCAAATTCGATACCTCTCTCTTGTATAACTTGATCTTTAGCTATAAGTCCCTTCAAACTTTCCTTACAAGAGATACAACTCTAATACCAATTATTAGAATGATTAGAATAACTAAGGGGTTGGGGGAGGTTGGGTGAATCAGTTATTCTCAGGTCTAGATGTATGAATTTAACTTTTAATAACTTCAAACAACTTCATCAATCTCATAAAATAGCTCAGTCTCTATAGCATATCATCATCAATTTAACATTATTTATCTATCTATTCTATGTATGTGTCCTGACTAACAATAAAATAAACAACTATAAAAAATAGCATGCATAAAATAACATTCACACAAGTAAATGACACTTAGACACCAGGATTCAACGTGGAAACCTAATATGGGAAAAACTATTAAGTAACATGCTCAGTTAAGAGGAAACCTTGTTAAAGGTTACGAAAAAGACTTTTATGTCTGATCCTATTAAATGATTTAATCACCCTTTTAGGAGTGGCCTTCTTATAGGACTTTGGATCATTCCATTATAATGTCACCTTGATTAAAGGATTTACAAAATGATTGTTAGGTCAACCTTGATTAAAATATTTTGACTACTACCTTGGTTAGAATATAACAATAGGTTTGATATGTAAAATACAACCCACTTTGCAAATTCAAATCTTCATTCGCTCATATGTTGGTTCTTCAAAAAAAGTGTCATCACTAAAAAAATGGTTTTTGTTTGCTTTGCAAAATATGGCCAACATTTATCACTATGTTAACATGCCAGACCACCAATTCCTCTTTATTCTAAGACCATTTTTTAAATTTTTTTTAAAAAGTGTTTTTCTTTTCTCTTGAGTACAATGTCTTGTGTGCTATGAGGTTTTCATCTATGAGATTCCCTATTTAGAAATTATGGCCACTATTTCCACTAATCATTGTTATGGGATTTTGAAAAATAAATGAGCATTCTCTTCTTTGTTTTTGCTATAGCTTTTTGCATTATTTTCTATAGAATTTCTGAAGGATTTTTCCATTTCTATTTCAATAGCCTCCAATTTGAAAAAAACTATGTTGAATCTCTATAGGTGTAAAACACCATTGAGGGTATTCATTATTGCTCATTTTTCTAGCAGATCTACACTCGTGAGTCCCTTTAATATTCTTCAAGGGTTTGAAATGGTGTTTCCTGTTGATGATCTTTCTTTAATATTTAGCATTTTATGGTTACATTTGAATCTATAATGAGTGAAGAATAAAACTAATGCTTGTGGGTTTTGATCATCAACTTCTTGTAAAATAAATTTGTGTAGGTACAACTTTCACGTATGTCATGAATCGATCTAGAAATTATATGGATTTTCTCACTCTAATGAATCTTTTCATTCCAAAATTTTTTTGTCATCATCATATGTATAAAATTAGAAATTTCTAAGGAATATTGAATGACCTTGTCATAGAGCATTCCTTGTTTTAATAAGATTAAAAAATAGACTAAATTGTGTATATATTTAAACTATGATATTTAAAATTATTATTTTCATTGTTCCTATTGAAAAATTAAATCAAATCAAGTTTAATTTAGTAACATACTAAAATGTAAAATGTAAAATGTAAAAAACATCAAGTTATAGCAAATTTAATCTAAATATATACTAAAATGCAGACATCAAATTTTATTTTATTTAGAAGTCTACTATAACTTTATGTTAATTGAATAGAAAGTTAAAAATTTGTACAAAAAAATTGATGATTTGATAATCAATTTCATCTTACATATATAATAATTTAATAATTTAATTGTAAATAGTTTTTTAGATATTTTAATTAAAAATTCATTTCTTAAAAATTGTGAATTTTTATTTCTAATCTATAATAGAAATTTAAATATTTAAAAGTGAAAAATTATAGACATTTATTTTTATTTAATATTATATATACGTAGATAAAAAAAGGAGAGATACAACAGTATCAACCGAGAGTACAAAAAGGAGGCCTAGCCTCACCACGATCTTAGAGTATAATGTAGAGAGTCATAGTTCAAAGAAAAGATGAAACTAATGTAAAAAATCATAATTGGTGTCAACCCAGGCAGTCCATCCCAGAGGGCCCTCCATCCAAACAATGTTCTTTCACTCCTGGATTTGTGTAATCATGAAGATCTCATCCTTTCTAGAGTTGATATTCTTTCTAATTTCTTGGTTTAGCCTCTTGCAAGTTCATTCAAACATCTCGAGGTCATCAAATTTTCTCCTCCACTTGTAGCCATGCTTCAACTCATAGATGAAGAAGATGGCATGCTTGTCTTTCAAGAATCTTCTCAGCTTTTCTTTCTCCATCATCATTGTTGTATGAACCTAAAGAATTTTTTTTTTAAATGTGAGTTTTTGAAAAAACTCAATAAGGATTCTAAGGTTGCTTTGATACCTTTCCTCATTCTTGCACTTCCAGACCTACCAAAGAATGTTAGAAGACAACATATTCTAAAATAAATTTCAATCCTCATTACCAGTAATAATTTCTAGAGCATTCACATTCAAAGGATAACTAATACCAAACATGTTCCATATTTATTAAGCAAACATACAATAAAAAAAGATATGTTTACTAGTTTTAGGAAGGCTACAAAGGTTGCAAACATCATTCATATGACCATATTTTCTAATAGGGAGTTTGTCAAGTAGAGCCAACCACTTAAACCATCTAATTTTAGGTTGAACAACACCTTTCCAAAGGATATCAAAATACTTCTTCCAAGACATAACATCAAGGGAGGAATACCAGACAACGTTGACATGATCAATAATATTTTCACTATGCCCAATGATTTTATAGATATTCTTGGCTTTGAGATTAGCCATAATGACCCCATCTGGCCATTTACATTTTAAGTATCTATGAGAGTCTACATGACAATCAATGGGTATATTCTCAGTAGCCTTGACAATCATGTTATAATTTTTCTTATGGGAAACCAAAATGTTAAATCTACTCCTAAGCTCATCCCAATTGATGAGCTTATCATGTTAAAAAAGATCAGCTAACTAGGAGATCCCCATTTTAGACCACAACCTAGCAGAACATCCTTGGGAGAGGGCTAAGGGTTTACTAGCTTGGTGTAGGTTCCACCAAATGGATCTTTAACTATATAAATGCTTAGCATCATGGAATCTTTGTTGGTGATGAATTTCTTGACATGGTCCTAGGCTCTCCATATGGATGTCAAAACAACAAAGCCTTGAAAACTGACTAGGAAATTCCTAGCAATTAAATCACAAAAGGGGAGATTTCTCCAATCTTTTTCTTTTTTTGGAAAACCTTTCTCAATATTATGCCTAATCAACGCTTTCCATATAGTGTTCCCATCCATGGAGTGAAAGATTCATTTGGAAGATAGAGAAATACCTTGAGTTTTAAGGTCTTTAAGTCCTAACTCCCCAAGGAGTTTATTAGTATGACAGTAATCCCATTTGACCTCATGCATTTAGAGAAAATTCTGGATGACCTTTTGGATTTGCAAAATTTGGTATTTACTAAACATCCAAGTAGAGGAATAATATATGCTATATGAGGACAACATCTTTTGACAGACTTGAATTCTACCTTCCAAAGATAAAGATCTACTATGCCATTTATTCAACTTCTTATTAGTTTTATCTTTCATTGAGGACCACATGTCTTCGAGGGAAGGCTCAACAGAGAAGGGGATGCCTAAGTATTTAACAATTTTATGAGGTCCACCCCATTGGAAGTTGTACTAATTGAACCAAACTAAAGGTTGCTCTTCCCATATGGCATATACGAGCACTAGAGATAGAATAGAACATTTTGAGATTGATTTGTAATGCTTCAAAATTATTGGCACTAATTTCAAAAAATATGGTAATATCATTAGCAAACAAATAGTTGATAAGCTCACCATTGTTGGGGCAATAAAGTCCTCTAACATCACGAGGTAGCGAGTTTTCTCTAAAGATATAGTAGAGGGCTTCTTAAGCTATGATAAAAAGAGCAGGAGCCAAAGGACAACCTCATCTAATGGATCAACCAAGGGATAAGGGATTGGAAAGGGATCCATTGACCTCCACTTGAGTAGAGGCTTCATTAAGCTTAACAAGAACTGAGTTATAGAAGTAGCTGGGAAACCAAAGGCCTCAAGCATCATGAGGATAAATTTCCATTCAAACCTATCATAGGCTTTTTCGAAGTCAAGGAACACTATCACAAAGTTTTGGTGAGAGTAGTTCACCTAATCCATGGCTTCCCAACTAGTGATTACGTTTTCCAAAATATATCTACCTTTCATAAATCTAGTTTGAGTAGTAGAGATTATTTTAGGCAGGATATTCATAAGCCTAAGGCCTAGAATCTTGGCCAAAATCTTATAGGAGACATTGAGGAGGGTGATAGGCCTCCAATTTTTGATAAGAGCTTTATCCCAATCCTTGGGAAGAAGTTTAATGATTCCATTGTCTATATTGGGGCTAGGAGAATAATTAGCAAGAGCTTCCAAGTAGATTTCTTGTAAATCCTTACAGATCCAACTGATGTTGGCTTTATAAATTTCCACAGAGAGACCATTATGGCTAGGGGCCTTGTCATTATTGAGAGACTTGATAGCTTTTTCCACCTCATCTAGAGACATATCCTTAGATAAGATAACCATATCACCATTGTCCAACTTATTGGGGATTAGAATTTTACACTTATTCCTCAGGTCAATGGCCTCATTAGAGTCCTCAAAAGTGAAGAGACTCTTATAGTGGTCAATGAAGGTTTGTTTAATGATAATAGGGTCTGAAGTATCATGGTTGTCAGTTAAGATCCTATAAATGGACTACTTGGAGTGATCATGCTTTAAAAGACTGAAGAAGAACTTGGAACCATGGTCCCCATTCTAGATCCAATGTGTAAAACTACCACTTAACAAAAGAAAAAGATATTAAACCAAGAACAAGATCAAAGAACACAATTTTTTTTTATTAAATCAACTTATTACAAGTACAAATAAAATGATTGAGTCACTCTCAATCCAAAATACTCAAGATGAAATATGATATCATCCATTTATATTTCCATTATGATGCTAATACATATTGAGTTCGGTACAATAATGAAATACGACATTCTTCTTAATCTCTAATGTCCAACATATGGACCTTACAAGTAATTAAAAATAGATTCTAGAAATAATCTCAACAGTCATCCTTAGCTACTTGTTAATCAACTTGAAGCACCTAAAAACACACAAAAATTGCAACACAACACAAAAAGGGGGCTCAGTACACACTGAGTTGAAAAGCATAATCCAACTACATACACATTAGAAAAAACATATACATAACCATAATGCAGATATCTAATTCACTTTAACATGGTGCAGTTCCATAATTAATATGCAAGAAGTAAACATTTACTTAACAATGCAAAATTAAACTTGCACTAAGAATAACTCATAAATGAATCAAATATATACTAAGGTGTCATCATTATGGCACTAAGATTCTGCATCCATGTATGGTATGCTCATAGATGACACATAACAAGATTCTCTATTATACTTGTCAATAACAGAATAGAGATCTGCCTTGTACTCTGTACTTAACCTTGTAGGTTTAAGTCATAGGTAAGGTCAATTATCTTTTATATGTAATTAACCCACCCAATTCATTTTAAAGTTATCATTGAATTAATTAACTGAATAGGATAAACCAAATTCAGCCACCCTGATATACGTTCATCACAAGTATTCTTAAAATAAACATCAAACAGATATTCTAAGAATGTTCATGCAACAGATATAATTCAGTATTCAACATGATACTACATCCTTTAATCCATTTGAACACATATTAATCTGCCTATTTCCAAGGTAAATTTAGACTACTATAACAACATAAACAAATACTATAATAATAAGAACTCGTAAAAATAATTAAACTGACATATTAATTTAATGATATTTACTGATCTTAGTACTATACTATTTAACCCTACTATCATAACAATCTATATTTATCCTTTGAAATACCAAGATAGTAAGATCAAAGTACATATGATGCTTTCATTTTAAAACATATATCATAACCGATTCTTTATTTGAAATCAACATTCCAATTTAATCATAAACTGTAAACATTTCTGAATCCAAATAAATAATAGATTTCATCTGTAGAACAAAAGAATTCTATTTCATTTCGAACACCTTAAATGCAATGAAATACTTCAAAACAAAATTTAACACCACTAACATTTTTCCCATAATCAGATTCAATCAATGTTTGAACAGAGGATCAATTACAATGTTGTCATTCATGTTCAGCTATATATCTAAATCATTATGATTATAGTTCTACCCATAATAAGTTTCCTCATTATAAAAATATTCCCTGTTTAAGCTACAACAACATTATTTAACTTCACAAATCAATTAAAATATGATTGTTCATACAAAATCCATGAATTCACAAATTCCTACCAACTAATTACCAAAATGTCGATGCCAAATATATGTTTCTAAGTTTCATGACATCTATATGACAAAATGCTAATACCACAGTTTCATACAGCTGTTCAATACCTTAACTATGTTCGACACAACACAACTATGCATGGTCTCAAATACACCACTCGACACATTAACTATATACATTATTTAACCATAGCAAAATAATACCTTAGCATATATGATAGTATACAAATTGTTTAACTTAAAAACTGAACCTAAGCTTATGAATTTATTTCATATACTAACTAAGCCCTAAAACGAATGCCATCTTTATAACATAAAAACTAACAACCATACTCACAGGGGTATATCCATACAGAACTCGACTTGTTAACCATGACCAAAATACTTTTACATAATGCCAAAATATATAGCAAAACCTGAATTGAAAACCACATGTTCAAAAGAAATCTACATTCTCAAACCAAACACAGTATTCTATTTCTCATTTAAAAAATAAAATCAACCAAAACCCAAATATATTCTAAATTACCAAGAAAAATACACAAATCCTCACTCGAGCATGGGAATCGACAACACTCAACAACCTGTGTCGAGCCTTGCCCACTTCCAAACTTGGGGGTCAAGATGCAGCATAGTTTTATACATCATTTAACAATTTTTATTTCATACCAAAGAAAATAGTAGTAAGAAAGAGTAGGGATAGAGAATGTCCCTACATGTAATACACGAAATGGAGAATGCTCAACACAAGCTCTGCACTATAGCTCAATGTCGAAGCCCCAAATACAAAAATCCAAACCACGGTTCCCAAATTGAACACCAACCAACAAAACTAGAGGGAAATGTATCAAATTGACTGGCTGTGAGCAACTCCACGATACTCAGCCTCATAAGGATTCATTTACATACAACAAACTCCTCCATGATACCAATTCCACAGCAACAAGGGTCACAAGTGTTCATCAAATAGAGCAATGAGGCCAATTTTTTGGCCCTATCTTAACAAGAAAACCAACTCACAAAATGAAATGATTGACTAAACCCTTAGTGCCATAATACCTCATAAAAATGCATTAAATTCAACTGTAGGACCGAGTACAATGACAGTCCAAATCCATCGCCATATTATGGTTTTCAAACCATTAACATATTACCATTAACATAGCATTCAAAACCCACTAGGGTTTTAGAAAATGAATCCTCATTACATATAATATATGAAAACACAATGACCTCATAAGTAATAATAGTTGCCGATATATCTTATCATTTGCAAAGTTCAATTAACTATTTCACACTTAAATTTATATAAATATGTGTGATTATTTCACCCTATATTCATATGAATTTTGTGTATGAATCTTAAAGATATCTACTTAATATAAATAAATATATGTATATGAATTAATATTCACACACACACACACACACACACACACACACACACACACACACACACACACACACACACACACATACACACACACACACACACACACACACACACACACACACAAGTCAAGCAAAAATAGGTATGAAATGAATTTATTGTAAATAACAAATACACTAATATAAATGATAAATTCTCAATCTTAGGAATACCAAAATATGTTCGTCATACACACATTAAATGTGTTTAATTTCCATCAAGAAAATAAAGATTAATATCTATGTAAACACACTCACCGATACATATAAACACATGTGAGTTTTAGAGACATCCTATTTAACATCATGCTCACCATCTAAATATATCTACTAAAGTATATAGAATTCAAATAAATCAAAACATAAATTTATACCAGATCTGTATGAAATAATCCAAATCTGATTTTCGTTATCAAAGCAATAACTAAACAACCTACAATTACAATCTTGCATCAAGAATTCCTTGTAAAAATCCATAAATATCAAAGACCCATTTTAGTTCTGAGATCAAATCATACATTTCTAAATCAGCATTACAACTAGATCTGATCAGCTGAAATCCCAAGTACAATCAAACTGAAAAACAAAAGTAGTATCCATAATAAATGTATCTCACAAATCCAAAACTTAACTATCTGTTCATAAACAAAATAGTGTTCAGAGTTTAAAATATCCCAATAAAAAAACTAATGAAAAAACAAAAAACTAAAGTAAATAAGGAGAAACATAAAGGAGTAGGTTCAGGCATGACACCCTCCCCCACTAGGGTTCGACTTTCTCCTAGAAGTCAGCAAACAAGTGTGGATGAGCTACTCTCATCATTTTAGTGTCCTCCCAGGTAGCAGATGTCTCATCATTGAGATCCCATAGGACCTTTACCTACCTTATTTCTCTTCCTCTTAAACTCATAGTTCTACTTTGCATGTTCTACACTGGTTCCAGCATGATTTGACCATCCAAAATCTACAAATTTTTCCAGTCAAGCACGTGAGCAATATCAGGTATATACTTACACAAAACTGAAACATGAAATGCATTATGTATGCGTGATATACTTAGTGGCAAGGAAAGTTTGTAGGCAACAGGTCCATTCTATTCCAGAATTTCAAACGGACCTACAAATCGTAGTGCTAACTTGGATCCCTTGCCATAATGAATTGGACTTTTACACGGCCTTAACCAAAGAAACACTTTATCACCAACCAAGAATTGATGGTCAATTCTATGCTTATCAGCATATTTCTTCTATCTATCTTGAGTAGTAATAAGGTGCTCTCTAATCCTCTTAACCTACTACTCCAAATCTTGCAACAAATCAGGTCCTAAAAGAGTCCTATCTTCCAAATTATCCCAACTGAGAGGCATCCTACAAGGTCTACCATACAATGCTTGAAATGGTGCCATACCTATGGAACAGTGATATCCATTATTATATGCAAACTTGACCAAGTGTAGATACTCCTCCCATTTATTCTATCTATCCATTTCGTACATCCTAAGCATGTCTTCCAGAATCTGGTTGACATGTTCAATTTGTTCATCTGTCTCTGGGTGATAAGTTGAACTAAAATTCAGCTGAGTACCTAACTCTTGCTACATGGATTCCCAAAGAGCTGAAGTAAACACTAGATCCCTATCAAAAATAATCGTTTTAGGAATTCCATGTAACTTAACAATTTGTTCCATATATACTTTGGCAACCATTGCTGCATTATAGGACAATCTAACAGGAATAAAATGAGCAACCTTTGAAAATTGGTCCACTACCACCATAATAGCATCATGCCTATGAGTTGTAATAGGAAATCCAGTAATACAATCTATAGAAATGGTGTCCCATTTCCAATCTGGGATACTATGTGGCTGCAATAATCTCGCAGGGTGCTAATGTTCAGCCTTTACCCGCTGACATTCCAAACAATGAGCCACAAAATATGTTATGTCTCTCTTCATTCTAGGCCAATAATAATGCTGCTTAAGGTCAGCATGCATTTTCTTGACACCCAGATGAGCCGAATATGGTGCTTTGTGTGCCTCAACCAAAATCAGATTTCTCAAATCACCCAACTCAAGAACATACGCACTCCCTCTATACAGAAACAAACCTTCAAAAATCACTAAATACCCCTCAAAACGCCCTTCCAAGATGCTGCCACTATCAATAACAGCCTTAACATCCTAAAAAAAAAAATTTGCAAAAAGGTTTTGTAAAATCTTATCCTTAAGATCCACTGTTAGGATTAAAGATGATAATTCATGTCGCCTTCTGCTAAGTGCATCAACAACCATGTTCTCCTTCCCTTGCACATACCTAATCTTGAAGTCATATTCACACAGGAACTCCATCCACCTTCATTGCCTAGCATTGAGGTCTAGTTGTGTGAAAAGATATTGAAGGCTTCGATGATTAGAATGTAACTCAAATCGTTGACCTAGAAGAAAATGCCACCACTTGGTCAAATCATGCATAATTGCAGCAAGTTCAAGATCATGAGTAGGGTAATTCACCTCATGAATCTTTAACTTTCTGGACTCATAAGTGATAACACGTCCATCTTGCATTAACACTGCCCCTATGCCATCCAAAGATGCATCAGTGCAGACCACAAACTCTTAGCTAAATCAAGGACTACCAGAACTGGTGCACTGGTCAAATATTTCTTAAGTTTCTAAAATGCTACCTCACACTCCTTTTTCCACACAAATTTCTTCCCTTTTCTTTGGAGAGATGTGATAGGATGCACTATTCTGGAGAAGTTTAACACAAATCTATGGTAATAGCTTGCTAAGCCCATGACACTTCGAACCTTAGACACATTCATAGGTGCTGGCCAATGAACAATAGCCCAAATTTTGGATGGATCTATAGAAATTCCATCACTAGAAATGATATGCCCCAAGTAAAAAATCTCTGATCTGAAGAATTCACACTTCTTAGGATAGGCATATAGTCTGTTCCTACGAAGGCATTCCAAAACTTGCTTTAAATGCTACTCATGCTCCTCAACAGAGTTAGAATACACTAAAATATCATCCAGAAAAACCACTACAAACTTATCTAGGTAAGTTCTAAACACCCTGTTCATTAGGCTCATGAACACCGAAGGTGCATTTGTTAACCCAAAAGGTACCACTACGAATTCGTAGTGTCCATACCTGGTGCGAAGAGCTGTCTTATAAATATCAGCTTCCTGGATTCTAAGTTGATGATACCCAAATTTTAAATCAATCTTCGAAAAGACTTGAGCACCCTTGACTTGGTCAAACAAGTCATCAATTCTAGGCAAAGGATACATGTTCTTAATAGTGACCTTGTTTAACTATCTATAATCGATACAAAGTCTTAAGGAGTCATCTTTCTTCTTGACAAAGATTATTGGAGCACCCCATGGTGATACACTAGGATGAATCAAACCTTTCTCCAAAAGCTCCTCCAACTGAAATTTAAGTTCGACCAGCTCTTGATCTATCATTCTATATGGAGTCTTGGAAATTGGTTTCGTTCCTAACACCAAATCAATTCAAAAATCAATTTCTCTTCTTGGAGGTATTCCAGGAATCTCCTCAACAAAGACATCTGAAAACCTCTACAAGATTGGATGGTCGAGAGAAGAACCTTTAACAAAAGAATCTTCTACGTAGTTTACCAATATGGCAAACAAACTGCAGCCTTTTTGGGTACACCTTGCCAATTACTTGGCAAAAATTGTCCACAAAGAGATGGGTCTCTTGATTCCAGCAATAACCCTAGCTGAACCAAAATCATCCACACAACTGATTATCTTATCCTTGCAATACAAAATGGCTTGATGTTGTTCTAACCAATCCATACCCAAAATTATGTCATATGATCATAAAGGTATAACCCTAAGGTTTTCTGAAGTAGCAAAAGATTTCATTTGAATCTTACAGTTAGAAGCAACAATATCAACGTTTACCCTAGAACCTGACGCTAACTCCACTTGCCATCTGTTCCTTGCCCTAACCAGAGGTATTCCACTATTTGTAACTAAAGTAGAAGAAATAAATGAGTCTATAGCTCTAGAATCAAATAAGATAGATACTTTCATACCTCGAGTATTACCTTGAGCTTCAATAACCATGTTCCTGGCAGAATCTCCAACTGTCACTTTAGACCCAGCTGGCTTAGGTCCAACCTTTGGCTTATCCCAATTAGGGCACTAAGACTGGTAATGACCTAACTGACCACAATGAAAACACTCAACAAATTTCTTGAATCCCATGTTCTGACTAGAAGGATTAGGAAATGGCTTATTACTCTGCACACTCTGAGGTGGTTGAGATGGTCTAGGCTATTCTGAACCCTTGGAGTCCTTATCAAACTTCTTCTTCTTTAATTTCTCACCTAAAAATCTTGATTTTGTACTACTCTTCAGAGGCTTTTGACTCTTACTGACATTTAGAGTAGATGGATTCATGCTAGTTTTGTATGAAGCCCCATGATAACCAGACTTCATCTCAATCAGCTTTGCTGGCTCCGAAGCTTCCTGCATAGTCAAAGGTCAAAAAGTTCTCACTTCCTCCCCAATCTTAGGCATAAGCCCTCTGATGAAGTGTTGTATCATGGCCTTATCATTTTCAGCCCACCTAGAAAACTTTTTAAGCTCATAGAACCTACGTTCATAAGCTTCCATTGTAGAGCCATACTGCATAATTTGAAAGAACTCCTCTGCACAAGCTTTTCACCAATATTCTGACATGAATCTCTCCTTGAAATTCTCTACAAAGAGTTCCCAAGTAACTAGAGAAATATCAATGTCAAGCTTCTCCAACTCCTATTCCCACCACAAGGAACCAAATCCTCTCAAGTGCATAACCATCCATCTTACCTTCACGTTACTCAAGTAATGGTGTAAGAAAAAGCATCACTCAATATTTAGTAGCCAAGCTTCTACAGTTGTACCCTATTCTGTACCATAAAATAATAGCCCTTTCATCTTGGAAAGATCCTTGAGCTGAGCTCTTGCCACTAGATCTTCTTCTACAGGAAGGTTAACACCCTACACAAGAGGTCTCCTATCATTTGCTCCCCCACCAAGAATTTGGTTGTTAGCCTCAATATTATTGAGACATTCTATAACCCTCTAAAGAACCATAGCTTGATCTGCCTGGTTATCCTCGTTGTTTCCAACCCCAGCATTCTGATCAAATTGATCATTCCCAGCAAAATTCTGGTGCCTAGGACCTCTACCATGGCCTCTGCCCCTACCTCTACCTCTGCCTTTGCTAGCAAGGTTATCTTTAGGAATGCCACATCCTTGAGTTCCTCTAGTGACAGGAGGCATGATAGCAACCTAAAAACTACTAACTGTTAATAATGCATCGATGACGGGTTAAACCTATAACCCAAGAGTCTTGGTTATTTTAACCATGCTCTAACACCAAATGTAACACTACCACTTAACAAAAGCCAAAAGATAATAAACCAAGAACAAGAACAAAGAATGCAATATTTTTTTTTATTGAATCAACTTAGTACAAGAACAAATACAATGATTGAGTCACTCTCAATCCAAAATACTCAAGATGAAATATGATATAATCCATTTATATTTCTATTATGATGCTAATACATATTGAGTTCAGTACAATAATGAAATACGAAATTCTTCTTAATCTCTAATGTCCAACATATGGACCTTACAAGTAATTAAAAACTGATTCTAGAAATAATCTCAACAGTCATCCTTAGCTACTTGCTAATCAACTTGAAGCACCTGAAAACACATAGAAATTTCAACAAAACACAAAAAGGGGGCTCAGTACACACTCAGTTGAAAAGCATAATATAAATGCATACATGTTAGAGCAAACATATACATAACCATAATGCAGATATCTGATTCACTTTAACATAGTGCAGTTCCATAATTAATATGCAAGAAGTAAACATTTACTTAACAATGCAAAATTAAACTCGCACTAAGAATAACCCATAAATGAATCATATATATACTGAGGTGTCATCATTATGGCACTAAGATTCTACATCCGTGTATGGTATGCTCATAGACAACACATAACGGGATTCTCTATTATACTTGTCAATAACAAAATAGAGATCTACCTTGTACTCCATACTTAACCTTGTAGGTTTAAGTCATAGGTAAGGCCAATTATCTTTTATATGTAATTAACCCACCCAATTCATTTTAAAGTTATCACTGAATTAATTAAGTGAATAGGATAAACCAAATTCAGCCACCCCAATATACATTCATCACAACTATTCTTAAAATACACATCAAACAGATATTCTAAGAATGTTCATGCAACATATATAATTCAGTATTCAACATGATACTACATCCTTTAATCCATTTGAACACATCTTAATCTGCCTATTTCCAAGGTAAATTTAGACTACTATAACAACAGAAACAAATACTATAATAATAAGAACTCGTAAAAATAATTAAACTGACACATTAATTTAATGATATTTACTAATCTTAGTACTATACTATTTAACCTTGCTATCATAACAATCTATATTTATCCTTTGAAATAGCAAGATAGTAAGATCAAAGTACATATGATGCTTTCATTTTAAAACATATATCATAACGGATTCTTCATTTGAAATCAACATTCCAATTTAATCATAAACTGCAAACATTTTTGAATCCAAATAAATAACAGATTTCATCTATAGAACAAAAGAATTCTATTTCATTTTGAACATCTTAAAATGCAATGAAATACTTCAAAACAAAATTTAACACCACTAACAGTTTTCCCATAATCAGATTCAATCAATGTTTGAATAGAGGATCAATTAAAAATGTTGTCATTCGTGTTCAACTATACATCTAAATCACTGTGATTACAGTTCTACCCACAATAAGTTTCCTCATTATAAAAATATTCCCTGTTTAAGCTACAACAACATTATTTAACTTCACAAATCAATTAAAATATGACTATTCATACAAAATTCATGAATTCGCAAATTCCTACTAACTAATTAACAAAATGTCGATGCCAAATATATGTTTCTAAGTTTCATGACATCTGTATGACAAAATGCCAATACCGCAATTTCATATAGCTGTTCAATACCTTAGCTATGTTCAACACAACACAACTATGCATGGTCTCAAATACACCACTCGACACATTAACTATATACATTATTTAACCACAACAAAACAATACCTTAGCATATATGATAGTATACAAACTGTTTAACTTAAAAATTAAACCTAATCTTATGAATTTGTTTCATATACTGACTAAGCCCTAAAATGAATGCCGTCTTTATAACATAAAATCTAACAACCATACTTACAGGGGTATATACATACAGAACTTGACTTGTTAACCATGACCAAAGTACTATTACATAATGCCAAAATATATAGCAAAACTCGAATTGAAAACCCCATGTTCAAAAGAAATCTACATTCTCAAACCAAACACAGTATTCAATTTCTTTTTTCTTTCTTAAAAACATCAACCAAAACCCAAATATATTCTAAATTACCAAGAAAAATTCACAAATCCTCACTCGAGCATGGGAATCGACAACACTCAACAACCCTTGTCGAGCCCTGCCCACTTCTAGGCTCGGGGGTCGAGATGCAGCATAGTTTTATACATCATTTAACAATTTTTATTTCATACCAAAGAAAACAATAGTAAGAAAGAGTAGGGATAGAGAATGCCCCTACATGTAATACATGAAATGGAGAATGCTCAACACAAGCTCTGCACTACAGCTCGATGTCAAAGCCCCAAATACAAAAATCCAAAGCATGCTTCCCAAATTGAACATCGACCAACAAAACTAGAGGGAAATGTATCAAATTGACTGGCTGTGAGCAACTCCACAATACTCAGCCTCATAAGCATGCATTTACATACAGAAAAATCCTCCATGATACTGATTCCACAGCAACAAGGGTCATAGGTGTTCATCAAATAGAGCAATGCAGGCAAGTTTTCGGCCCTATCTTAATAGGAAGCCCAACTCACAAAATGAAATGATCGACTAAACCCTTAGTGCCATAATACCTCATAAAAATGCATTAAATTCAACTGTAGGACCAAGTAAAATGACAGTCCAAATCCACCGCCATATTATGGTTTTCAAACCATTAACATATTACCATTAACATAGCATTCGAAACCCACTAGGGTTTTAGAAAATGAATCCTCATTACATATAATATATGAAAACACAATGACCTCATAAGTAATAACAGTTGTGAATATATCTTATCATTTGCAAAGTTCAATTAAATATTTCACACTTAAATTTATATAAATATGTGTGATTATTTCACCCTATATTCATATGAATTTTGTGTATGAATCTTCAAGATATCTACTTAATATAAATAAATATATGTATATGAATTAATATTCACACACACACACACACACACACACACACACACACACACACACACAAGTCAAGCTCAAATAGGTATGAAATGAATTTCTCATAAATAAAAAATACACCAATATAAATGAGAAATTCTCAATCTTAGGAATACCAAAATATGTTCTTCATACACACATTAAATGTGTTTAATTTCCATATAAAAAAAAAGATTAATATCTATGTAAATACACTCACCGATACATATAAACACATGTGAGTTTTACAGACATCCTATTTAACATCACGCTTACCATCTAAATATATTTGCTAAAGTATATAGAGTTCAAATAAATCAACACATAAATTTATACCAGATCTGTATGAAATAATCCAATTCTGATTTTTGTTATCAAAGCAATAACTAAACAACCTGCAATAATAATCCTGCATCAAGAATTCCTTGCAAAAATCCATAAATATCAAAGACCTATTTCAGTTCTAAGATCAAATCATACATTTCTAAATCAACATTACAACTAGATCTGATCAGCTAAAATCCCAAGTACAATCAAACTGAAAAACAAAAGTAGTATCCATAATAAATGTATCTCAGAAATCCAAAACTTAATTGTCTGTTCATGTAAACAAAATAGTGTTCAGAGTTTAAAATATCCTAGTAATAGAACTAATGAAAAAACAAAAAACTAAAGTAAATAAGGAGAAACAGAAAGGAGTAGAGTCAAGCATGACACAATGGGTGTGAGATCTAATCTTAGCACCACAGATCTTGATTTTTTGATGTTTCCTTAGGGCATCCTTAGCAAAAATCAGATGGGAGACAAGGTTAATATTTAAGGAATCATTCTGAATGTTACTCTCAACCTCTTGGAGATCAAAGGAAAGATGTTTCTCAATGAACCTATAATCCTTGGCATTCTTTTGACCACTAGTTTTGAGAAGGCATTGCCAAGCTGGGAGATTCACCTTCCATCTATCAATCTTGGAACAATAAGGGGAATTAAATTTATTGATATTGCAAATAATTTGAATGGTAGAAAGGACATTTTCATCATGAAGGAGGTTGGTATTCAATATGAATTTGGAGCTGAGTGTTCTAGGGTGAATAGGGGTGAAATTGAGATTGACACAGGTAGAAATAGGATGATGATCATATAGGTTAGCGGTCATAACAAGGACAATGTTATTCTAGTTATCAGGGAGGAAAGAGAAGAAATTCTTATTACCATAAAATTGGTCAAGCCTAGAATAAATCTAGGAGGTGCTCTATTGGAAGTTACACTAGGTGTGCCATATCCCAAGGTTAGTGGTCTTACTACCAACTAAAGGGTCAAAAAGATTCTTAGTGCTAATCAACATGTTTGAGTGAACCCTTTCATTGTCTTTCTAGACGAATAAACTACCTCCAAATTTGTCCTTTTATGACTCCATCATATTAAAGTCTCCTCTAAAAAGCTAGGGGATGTTAAGGAGGGTAGCCAACCAATCCAAAAGTTTAGCTATCTCCTTAGAGTCATTAGGGGCATAATCAAAGAAAATGCCAAAAATGAACAATTATTATGATTATTAATGATCCAAACAACTCTCTAGCAGGGTGAGGTATAGTTCCCTCAATTGGGACAGATGAGAAGGGCAATTACACCTTTGCCTCTATTATGCTTAGTGCAAAATTTGACCGCATTATTCTAGATAAACTTAAGATTGGTTTCAAGCATGAAACTGATGGCTTTAACTTCTTACAACATGAGAAAATCCATAAAGCTGAAAGTATTCAAAAAACTCTTAATAACAAATTTCCTATCTAGGGACTCAAGACCCCTCACATTCCAAGAGATACAATTCATGAGGAAACATTAGAGAGGGTGGGGCATGTTGCACTAGCTTCATCAGCTGAGGGCATAGTTTTATTATAACTATTCCCATTTTCTTACCAAATGCTTTATTATTGGGTCCTAAAGGCCTTCCCCTATGTTTTGAAGCAAGGGTGTTAGTTTTAGAATCATCTTCATTCTCATATTGAGAGTCCACTTCCATCAAGGGAATACCCAAGAAATTGTTAATAGTGGGGATAATCTCTAGGGAATGATCATCACTTAGTTCTTTTAAAACATTTGGTAGGATCTTCCAAGGTGATCTTGATGAAATATGCAAGCTAGAGTTGTAAGAGCAAATGACAGGGGTATAAGGAGGATTATCACTAATAAACTCAACCATAGGAGAGATAACATGAGAAATTTAGGGAAGGGGATTTTAAGAACAAGTGGGGTTCAATAGTCTTGATAGTTCATTGGTAGTGACCTTTCTCCTCATTTTCTTATTGATAGTCTAGAAACCACCGTTCGTGTTCACAACATCAAAAGCTATATTAGAAGAAGGGAAAGAGGCTTGAGTGGTAGGGGAGGCAAGAGAGGCAAAGACCAGAGTAGGAGGATTTTTGGAGGTCATTTCCTCCTATGTGTTATTGCTAATGGAAGGAACCATATTAGGATTGGCCAGATTGGCAGGCAGTGGATTTTTAGTAGGTTTTGTGCTCTTCTTAATTATAGGGAAATCTTTTTAAGATGGCCCTCTTTCCAACAAAGAAAGAAAGTATTTAGACCTCCCAAAATTTAAATAGGGCTCTCAAAAGTTTCCTCCATGATGTTGATGGAGATATCAGTAGGGATTTCCTTCCATGGTTGTAGACAAATTAGAACTTTTGCATCCATATGCAACACTATCCCAATGATGTCATCCATTTAGATGATCTTGCCTTATGGTTCAAGCAACTGAGGTAAAAAACCTCCATAAAAAAAGGAGGGGCATTTTTAACCAATATCCATCTAGGGGTTGTTCATTCACAACCTCAAGAGACCAAGCCAGTGCTCAAAAGGAAGTGGATCCAATGGTCCAATACTATTATTTCAAGACTTTGGCTTGAGATTCACTATTAATAAAGAAAATAACAAATAAACCCTTCTGAATTTGTTGGCAAAAAGAAATGTGAAAACCCATTTTAAGATTCCAAAAATTGAAACCAATCATCAAGAAATTTTCAAGGAGGGCATTTATCCAGTTAAACAACCAAAAAGAAACTAGCAGTATTCTTTAATCTATCCTTCTCCTTACCAATCTCAACAAGCATCACAAGGTTAGGAGTGATAGAGAAAGGGGTTGAAGGAACCCTAGCATACTTATTGGGAATGACAACATCACTCGTAACAAAAAAAGCAAAATTTAGCCTTTGCATCCACTACACCAACAGCATTGGTGACAACATCAAAGAATGTTTTAGGTTTGATAGTAGGATTAGGTTTGATAACATAGTTTACATTAACATTGGTATCCTTTGGCTCAAAGGCATAGGGAGAGGGGGGAATGACCTCTACTGAATGACATAAAGTGGGAGAAACAAAACCATGCATTTTAATTGAATTAAAGAGGGATTTTGAAATGACTACACCTAGATTGCCATGCTGATCAAAGACATTTAGCTATCACTCACCCTCCCAGTTGATCCCGTTGGCAGAAGCCACAACAATAGAGAGAGAAACCCTAATGCAAGTAACTAGTCTTTTTCACAATTTTCATAATCACTCAAATCAAACATAAAACTTTTTCACCTAACATTATATTTTCAAAAATTATAGAAATTTTAGTTCTGAGATGTTGTGTTATGAAGTTAGATAGTACTATTTTAGTAACTAGTTTAAACTTAGGTAATTTAAGTGTTTTTTTTTTTTGGAAAGTACATTTATAGTAATTGAATTTTTAAAAAAATTATATTAGAAACATGTATTTTAAAAATTCAATAAAAAGGTCTTCCAAAAAACTTAAGGTTTTTTAAAGAATATATAATGGAAATTTTTGTTTGAAAAAAATAACTAATTTAGAAAACTAATATAAATTTTTTAACTTAATTATTTATAAATAATAAAATTTAAACATAAAATCTTAATATAAAAATTGCAAATAGAATATATATAAGCTAGTTATAAGACTCGTTTCTTGGAAAGCTTGAGTTCCTACCTTGTGCTAGTGGTGAATCATAAGTAGAAATGAAAATAGAGCACCATATTTTTATTTGCCTTAGTTTGAGTGAGGCTACTTCCCCATTTTCTTATGATTGAGCTGATTGTAAGGAAAAAGAGCATTCATCCTCTTACTTAAAATTTGAATCACTTTCAAAATAGGTTTCAAATGCAGGTCTTGTCTGTATCTTTAGACCTTAGTATTCAAAAACAAACCAAATCATAATATTAAAAATGTTTAGGATTTTCTTAAACTATCAATATAGAGATTAATTGTCAACATATAGATCAACTGTGTAATATGATCTAATATTGAACCAAGTAAAATAGTAAGGTCCTAATCTATCCAATCCCATAAATGGCATTGATTCTATTCTATATTATTAAACATAATAATAACGATATTAATGCACACATCTCTTTTTGAATTTTCAATCGTTAGAATATTTGTTTTCTAAGTCTTATTTAACTATTTTATTTTATGAGTGCAAAAATATTGGTTAAAAGTTTAATAGAACAATATGAGATAAACGTGTCAAAAGATCTATTAACAATGTCATTTTAATCAATTATGCTAGTATAAATAATAATATATTAGTTACAATATTTTTTGAAAAAAGTAATATTAATGTTTATAAGTGATTCTATGGATGCCAATTTATAAAATTTAAAATTTAAAATTTATTAAAAGAAATGGATAAAAAGTTTAATAAAAGAATATAAGATAAACTCAAATTTAAAAATATTTTGTAACTATTATTTTTCTTTCATAATATAATTTTGATTCAGTTATAATTTTGTTTTAAAATTTTTAGTTTAACTTAAAATTTTCATATTATTAGAAAATAATTTAAACATTTTCAGGGCTTCTGCGTGGGGGTTGTCCAGAGGTCAAGAAAAATAAAAACTAATAAAGACCCATATAATCAATGATTTCATTTTCATTTCAATGAAGATTTGTTTAAATGGGAGTGCTCTTCACAACCATAATGAGGCATTGAGAATCATCCATAGAGAACAACAAAACAAAAAACAAATAATCCATAGAGAATCATTGTTCCTTTTAGGAAAACAAGCAAAATGTCATTTTACATTTGTGCAGATTGGGGAGGAAGTGTTTTTCTGGTATGCCAAATTGGCTGATGATTTAAATTCCAAAGCAATCACTAATTCTAATATACATTGATCAAGATTGCCTGGCAAGCTCTACAGTCAAATCCCTTCAGGATCAATAATGGCTGCTTCCTATTCTCAAGCAATAAAGATAAATTCCATTGTAGACCTTTAATTTCATAATTTAATTTTACTGTTAGCATTTAGTATAAGGGATATCAACTATATATTTAGCCAGAGTAACTTAAGGCCATAGAGTATACATGTGGACAAAGGTGGAGGTAGTTTGTTTCACATTGCCCTCCACGGAATAGTTTGAAAATTAATAGTTAAAAAATAAAATTGCTAAATTAATAAATTATAAATAGATTCTAAATTTATTTATTTCACTTGTAAATTCTAAAGTAAAATTATAATCTTCTAATTTTCATTTTCAATATTTAATTAATTTTATGTCTACTTGTGTCATACCATCTCCAATTATATGAACTTTTACTATTTTTGATATAGTAATCTTTTTTTTTCTTATACATATTTTATAAATATATTTTTTATATTAAAAATTAATATTGATAACTATATTATAAATATAATTATAATCAAAATTTGAAAAATATAAGTTAAATAATTTAAATATAGAATACTTATAATTTGGTTATTTTTAGATTACATTGTATAAAATTCAATACATAAGATCTCATATAAAGTCTTATTCAAATATTACAAAATAAGAACAATAAAAATTGATCTATTATTATCAACAAATAATCTTTAAAACAAATAAATAAATAAATAATCATTAATATGTAATTAAAATGCAAAAAGAGTAATGTAATATATAGATAAAGAAAAGAAGAGATATAGGAACTTAAAGATATGGAGAGAAAAAGAAAGAGATGTATATGAAAAAAAAGATATAAAGAGAAAAGAAGCTATAGACAGAAAAAGATAGAGATGTATATGAAAAAATAGATATAAAGAGGAAAGAAGATAAAAACAAGAAGGAAGGAAGAAATTAAATTTCAAGTTAATTTTATTATTTTGGGTATAAGAATGCTCCATTTATTTGTTCACTATAAAGGTCAAAGTCAAAGTCAATATACAAAATGTCAATTATCAGCATTAATGAAATCTCAAGTCTTGAAAGTAGGAGATTATAAGGGTCTTCCTCATGAATACTACAATATTATTAAAAAGTGAAAGATAAAAACACTAGCTATAATGCAGATTTTACATGTTGTAATTTTCTTTCAAGATTTATAAAATATAAATTATAATGCAATATATTTAATATTGATATTTTTCAAATTTTAGCTATAATGCAAAGTGGATTTTACATGTAGTATTTTTCTTTCAACATATATAAAATATAAATTATAATGTAATATATTTAATATTAATATTTTTTGATTCTATAATAGATAATTTCCTAGTTGCTAGAAAAAAGAACTTAAATGTACTATTACTTTAAAAATTCAATTATGTTAAAATGGCGTCTCCATTAAATCACAAAATATTACATCATCTTATCTCAAATGTTGACTAATAAAATGTATTGTATTTTGATTGCCTATAAGTGAGAGCTACTTATGGAGATCCATTGCCTGTTTGAATAACTTCTAATTTTAACCCACAAGGACAAATCTTGGATAAAGTTGTTAAATTTGGTTTTACACCCACCATGTACATTTGTAGAACCAAATCCATATGGAATGTTTTGCAAATGTAAGGCAACATGATCACAAGTAGGGGACACTATGTAAGCATTTCTAATTGCCCTCCCAGTGTCCAATGCTTCATTTATTGATATGTAAAGACAATCTGGCATGGTGGGTAAATAGAAAGCATGTCCATAGACACGTGCCTATAAAAATTCGTATAATTCTTTAAAAGCTTATTATTGGAGCATGCCAACTAGGTGTAACACCAAAAAATCAATTGCAATTGTA